>JANTPZ010144575.1:0-13160 GCA_025593235.1 Vachellia pachyceras | reverse complement strand
GTAAGTTCACTACCTTTTAGACTTTGCCTCCTCCTTTTGTACCTTGATCTTCTAACCATAACTTTTTCTTTGTCACTTTATGGCCCTAGATAAGCAATAACATTATTAGAGTCATGAAAAGTGAATGTCCAATGGGCCACATTAGCCCTAAAGGCTTACTTTCACCTTTGGAGTTCTCACAAACTACATTGGGTCACTTTCTTTCTCAAATTCGCATGGTAACCAAAAATTGTCAGCATGTTGACTAAATTTTGAAAAACCATAATTAATTCTATAGAAATCCAATTGGGGTGGTTTAACTTCCCATGTGAAGTTCTTTAAGTCCTCTTTACAAGAAAAATATTATCTATTGGCATTTATGTACCCAGAATTCCAGAATTTTCAGTTTATCCAGCTGTGCTAGGATTTGTTCCAGATTTAGTGCCTAAACTTCAAAAATTCATATCTCCCAGCACACAAATCCAATTAACCCATATGACCTATAAAATTGAAGCTTGATAAGTCTACTTTAAGTCTGGGAAGTTTCATGGTCACTGGATAACATTTAGCCACATATAACCACGTTACAAATATACTGCCTCCAGAAAACGAATTTTACAGCACTTACTCTTTAACTTCCAAAAATTCCAGATTCATATACAAGCATCTAAAAATCATGAAAACTTGTATACCTCTACAATTTTTCCTTATAAAACCATTGGAAACATCAAAATCATCAAAAACAATTCATCTTCTCCCACTTCCAGGTCAACCAAAACAGTACACACACATTCATCAACATGTGTTTTTCAACTTCTATCATCATATTCTTGCTTTCAAGCTTACATTCATGCATGATAAAACTTGATTCTAACTCTTCTACATCAAGAGGAAAATTGGGCAGCATAACCCCTATATGTTCATGATTTCCCAAATTTGCAAAATCACAAAAACAACTCAATCAACAACAATATCAACATCAATATGCTCCTTTCAACAAGAGGAAGCATTTTCAACCAACAATTGGCTTTAAATCCATCTCTTTCTCACTTTTCTCTCAAGAACCCTAAGTTATGAAACTTGAAAAAGAGAGGCCAAATCAGATTTTTGATCCATGGAAGAGGAAGAGGAAGTTGCAAGGATCATTTTCATGTATATCTCAAAGTAGCATGTTTACTTACCTTTGATTTTCCTTGGATTTTTCTCTCTTCTTCCTCCTTGAGAAATGATGCCCTCTTGCTTCCTTTTCCAGCTGGTTGAGTCGGCCAAAACAGATGGGAAATGGAGGGAATTTGTGGAACTAATAAATCATGCATTATTAGAATGGAAGGTTAGGATTTCATGTTGCAACATAAGTGAAATCCAAGGGATGATATTGTGCCACACAAGGGACAAATGCTTGCTTATTATTGGATGACATAAAGGTGTAATGATGGCTAAATTTCTACTTTAAAAGTATGGTTTCCTTAACCTAATTGGATCCCATTCGATTACTTTTACCGATTGCACTTTTTTACCGGTAAACTTAACTTTATTCCAGTAAATCTTTTTCTACTTTTCTGGATATATTTTCTTTCTCATTTAATCTCCATAATTTCATCTTAAATATAACAAAATTATTATCCCCAAATACCCTTTACTTTTCTTAATTTTACAGCATTATTTTATCCTGTCCAAAATCCCTGAAAACGTACAATCGGAGAGCAAAATTCTTTTAGGGCCTTGAAAAATACTATATTTTTCATCGATCCTCTAGCCCTTTTCCTTTTTCCAAAATGCCGTCTAGATTGTCCAAAATTAATTTTTTGAAATAATTATATTTCGGAGATTTTCAGGTATTTTCCCAACTTTCGGGAAAATTGCCTTAATTGTTCATGGATAATAATTTTATTAAATACTAGAAAATTCACTGGATTTTTCATATTTTTATCTAAATTTTTAGAGAGCTCTTGATACCTTAAATAATTATTTTTCCCCTTTTTGCCCTTCAAAATTCCATAGACGGAAATCGAGTCTGAATCTGAAAAATCCGTGATTCACGGTTGCGCTCCATGAGTTGAGCTCTGGCTATTGGGCATCTGTAAGTTTTTGGTCAACGGTTGACTTTTGACTTTGACTTGTCAAATGTCCAAAATGCCCTGCATATTTTCATAACAACCAAAATGCCCTTGTTTAATGCTCACTACATCACATGCTTTGGCCAACAAGCATCTTGGCTGAAGCCAGTGAAGGCTTGACACTCTCTGTGTTACATGCTTCAGCCAAGCAGAATGTTGGCTGAAGTCAACGAGGTCTTGATGCTTTCTGTGCCACATGCTTCAGCCAACAGGGATGTTGGCTAAAACCAACAAAATCTACTATGGGCTCACTTTGCTTATAGAAAGTTCATCTGGAGGAGATATTTTATGAAAAACTAAACAATTATTATTTTGATCATTTAGTTGCATTCTCTTCTCTTGTACTTCCTATCTATGAGCCTAAAATCACCTCATAATTACCAATCCGGCCTTTATTTCAATTAACAGTAAATACACAGATATTACAATATCCATTTAATTAATCCAAATAATAAGCTAACGATTTTAATTCATCTTTGTAAATTAAATCCGAATATAAATGTTAGTTATTTAATTTCTCAAATAAATTAAATATTAAAACTAACAAGCATTAACATTATTTATATAATATTAATGTAATTTTGAATATATATAATATATATAATTCAGAAAACCTTAGAATTAAAGCACGTGTTGTGCTTGTTCTTACATGCGACCCTGTGAACCCACATGAAGTTATCAATGGGCTAAACTAAGTAATAGCTCACAAATCACAAGCGGCCTCTAGCAGGACATTGCAACTACCCAAATCATATGGGGATCGTTGACATGACATAGCCTTTCATGCAACAACATCACTCCCATTTGTCACACGATATCTCGGTCAAGGATGAGTCATGCATAACGTCATCCTCCTATTCCTGACCATTACTTTCTCAATCCTTGAGTAATCTGATCTCAAAAACAAAAACTCCTTTTCGTTATAGTATGGCCATACATTTCTTAGACTTACTTATCGAGGGGCCTAGTAATTTCTCTCAACTAATGCGAGGGACAAATCCCATCTTGATTACTCACATTCCTCTACATGAAAGATTCCTAAGCCCAATTATAATCTTTATCATCACTAAGTCAAAGGTAACTTTTGACTAGGTCAAAGCTTAGTGACTTTCATATAGGAATCCATGATGATCTCAGGTCAAAGGGCGTGGTGATTTGATTATATATGAGACAAGCTAATGACTTAATCCATGCAGCTTTCTTATAGCGAGTCAGTCCAGTGCCTTATAATCTTACAAGTGCATATAACTTTGACTCATATATCTATACATTGTCAAAGTCATACTGGTCTTACTTTATCTTTGCTCCCACATAGATAAAAGACCAGGGACATTTAGAACAATATTCATAATTTGCCCATAGATGCAATTATCATAATAAACATACAAATGCTATAATAATTAAATGGAGAAAATACGTTAAAATAAATAATGTCTATGGTACAATGATTGGCCCATAAGGCATAATTTTCAACATGTTCCAAGGGAATATATTATTGGCCCTCATAAAGGTAAATATAATATGAGTCTCACATTTTTAAAACAGTTACAGGGATATATTTGTGGGATGATAAGTCCACAAGGTGAACCATTTAGTTACCGTACGGTTTTAATTTATGCATTAACTAAATGGTCTCATGTTTGTTTATTATCTTCTTACAACCTGAAGTTTGTAAGATTCTTTGCTCAATGAATATGGTTAAGAGAGTATTGTCTTGATTATTTGATTAAGAAACATTATCTTGATATTACTAATGAATTTACTTCACTAGCCTTAACGAGGATTGCACGTCCCTTGAACTTGATGTTGAACATCTTGTAATTCATTTTCATAGGCAAAATGGAATAACAGAATGATTGATTAAGTGGTTGCAATCTTTTATATGAGATAATATTCGATATTCTGCTTAGGGACTAGCCATTTTGTATGCAGCGTTTTTAATTCGCATGAGGCCAACAAATTATCGAAAGTATTACCCTTACAAACGTTTTCGATCAAGAACATATATTTCAATTTTTTTGTGTGTGATATATGTTCCTGTAAAATCATAACACAGGTGATTTACCAAGTACCATTTGATGAATTACTATCACCAGCATCAGGGGAGAAAATATGCAGTTGGGTATAAAGATTAGCTAGAATGAATTATCATTGGCTCATTATTAATCCTTGTACTAAAATGATGTGCATTGAAAATTTAAAAGATAATCCATTCATAGAATTTAGCTATAGAATTCCTGAAGCATTTATTAATCCAAAGAAAGTGATGAAGTCGCATATCCCAGCTAATAATGCTCCTATAAGAATATGTGTCCTTGAAGGACAATCTATTATGAACGAACTTTAAACACGCATAAAGTGTAAAAAGCCTATCGATTCAAAAGATAACAAAATCCTCAAAAAAATAAAAGGAGCAAAGAATATAGGTCAAGTGAGGATGATTAAAAATACTTGATTGCTCCAGAAGAGCTAACTCTTGAAGAGTTATTTTCTCTAGAAGAGAACATTATAGTCCCAAAAGAGACCAGGTACCTGACAAATTTGAAAATAATGAGATCTCAATAAATTGTGGAATTCGATGGGAAGAAAATAAAGTCAACATTGACAGCACATTATAAAATAGCATGCAATGTAATGAATGATAAGGATCATGAGCCGGTACCATTTTAAAGTGCCAATAATGAAAGGATTGGCCATATGAATGTAAGCCATATGTATGGAAGAGAAATGGAAAAGGCAAAATAATAAGGTATATGGCACATCTTATAACCTAATGCTTTATATAATGATATGGTATATGTTGTGAAGGAATGTATTCATTAATAGTGAATATGAATGCTTTTCGTTATTTGATTAACCATACAATCAATAAAGGGTTTAGCTCTAGCTTGATAACTGTTAGGGTTATACATCAATATGACATACTTGATAGTAACATTTATATGAAAGTCCTTGAAGGACTTAAGATGATAGAAGCATTATATACAAGTCCTCAAGAACAGTACTGGATTGAGATAAACAAGTCTTGATATGGCTTGAAGTAGTCAAAGTGCACTTTTATCGCAAAGCATAAGTTTGCCTTAATTATTATCATTATTGATGATATCAAAATAATTATAACTCCTGAAGAGCTCTAGAAAGGAAAATGATTACCTGAGTTGGTAAAATTCTTTCTATACCTCAGGAAATTAACAATGAGGGAGATGAATAACTAATTGATCAATAAGTACTATAATTAAATGTTTTTGGGGCACTAACGTATCCTTGTTAATTTCACAAGTTATGACATATTATTTATCATTAATCTACTAGCATGATATAGTTCTTCAGGATCATTAATACATTAAAATATAGTGAAATATATTATTTGTTATCTCCAATATACTATGAATATAGGGGTTATTATAATCAGGTATGTCTGAGTATGAACTGACTATTTATGCATATACTATTTATCATACTTGTTCATATGTGTAGGTACATCTATATCAAGTGCTATAGATTGAAACTTATTTCACTAAAGTTCTTCACTTGTGACCTTTCGTAATGGAGCTGAAATTATCATTCTGCAAATTTGTTATAGTGAAAATATAGCAGCTTTATTCATCAAGTTACTTTGCAAACTTATAGATATTGAGTAATGTTGTCAAGAGGGGGAGTCGATACATGCTGTATTATTTTTTCCTTATCTAGGTTTTGTCGCACTTGGTTTTCCTAGAAAGGTTTTAAATGAGGCAACATTTGAAGGTGTATCGAGAAACATTGTACTCTTTTTCCCTTATTTAGGTTTTGTTCCACTGGGTTTTCTTAGGAATTTTTTTAATAAGGCACAACGTTTATCTAATAACATCAAAGGGGGAGTGTTATAAAATATAATATATGGTGTGGATATTCTTATGATTCATGTAAAGATATTGTGAATATATTGTATTCAATGTATAATAAGATATTATTATTTGAGAATCAATTATGATTATTAGGAGATATTATTAGTCATTAAGGGCATTTAATTCTGATGATCCCACATTATATATACGCTCCTCTAGTTATGAAGAATATAATTGATTGAGTACAACAAAGTGGTGCTCTGATACCATTCATTAAGGTGGTGCTCTGATATCATTTTCTTCCTTTCTCCCAATATCTTCTACTATTCTCTTCTACTCCCAATTCCCCTTATTTCACAACATTCTTTTATTTATTTTTCCCTTTTACTACAAATATATGATTTGGTTATGCTAACTAATTTGAGATTATATTGCTCGAATCAAGGATATAAATGGGCAATGGATTGATGATCAGAATTGTATTCTTACAAAAGCTACTAGATACTTTCAATACATTTTTTATGCCCCTAGGAATTGCAATGACTTGTTGGTTGGGAAAATGTTAAGTAACGTCAATTTACCCACTCTAACATCTCAACACCTTAATCTTTTAAATTCTCCTTTGTTAATACTAAAAATTGAGAAGGCAGTCTTTAAGATAAAAGCTAATAGAGCTCTAGGGTCCTGATGGATTTCATGCAAGGTTTTATCAAAAGTTTCAGGGCTTATTAAAGAATGATATTATGCCTATGTTATTTCAAGTCTTTGCTAATGGGTATATCCTTAAGGAAATTAACAAAAATTTCTTCATTTTGGTTCCCAAATATACTAATCCTTCTTCATCCTATTAGTCTCTGCAATGTCCAATATAAACTAATTTCCAAAATCCTTTGTAATTGGTTGAAGCCTATCTTAGCTAATTTGATTTCTCCTAATCATAATGTATTCCTCAAGATGTGGATAGATGGATGGAGTGCTATAAAATTAAATGTTGCCAAGGCGTATGACAAAGTATCCTAGTTCTTCCTATACTACTACAAAACATACTTTTTACTACTAAAATTCACATACATTTTTTGAAAAAAGTAGTAAAACATAAAGGCAGTGGTAGGTTTGTAATTATCTATGCCAAAGATAGCCTTTAGGCGCCCTTTGTAATATTCGTATATTCCTGCGGGTGGAGACAAAGGATAAGCCGGAAAATTATGTGATGATTTAATGCACATGGATATAGAAATATAGAAAGGAAAACGCCTTTAGACTTGAAAGGTCATGATTGATTGAGTCCCTACTCTTGAGGATTTTAAGTAAGAATGACCCAAGGGGCAAAATGGTCATTTGGCACAAATTACAAGGATAAAATGGTCATTTTGAATAAAAAGGCCTAGGGCGCAAAATGTCATCAAATAATAAGGACATTTTGGTAATTTGGTCAAAAGTCAACAAAAAGTCAAAGTTGATAAAAAAGTCAAAGTTTACAAAAATTGTCAAGTTGACCAAAAATATCAAAGTCAACCAAGCGTAAGTTTGAAATTAAGAAAGAGTAGAATAAGTGATGGCATTTTGGTAATTATGAGAAAAGTAATAAATGTAGTGGCATTTTTGTAATTCTGGATAAAGTATAAAATGCAATGGCATTTTTGTAATAATTAAGGTTTTTATAGGACTGAAAGATAGAGAAATAATTATTCGAGGTAGCAAGAGTCCTCAAACATGGGAGATCTGAACTAAGAAAAGTTTAGTTGGGTCATAAAGTATTTAATAAAATTATTATCCGGTATCCGGTGCGGGCAGTTTCAAAGGACGGAGAACAACAGTGCTCGAAAGCCCTGAAAAAGTATTTTTTTAGAAAATTAAATACGGAAAATCTGGGAACAATTTTGAGGAACGGAAAAAAGCTGGAGTATTAGGGGAAAATATAGAAATTTTCCATGGCCTTAAGTCAAATTGGTCGCTGGAAGCCCATTTTACGGTGTTGCACACAAATCGAGGAATCCTGACGAGTTACGAGAAAAACCCGGGGATGCTTTTGCTAGGATATGATGCCACCTAGGCAAGGAGGCCTAGGGAATTGGGCCATATGAGAGCGAAAGTCTCTGGAAAAGTAAAGAGATAGTTAACCGAGTAAATGTTACTTTATGGGAATGCTTGCCACAGGATCAAATAACTGGACAGGCATAGACCTAGTCAGCCCGACCCAGCAATTTAGGAGAGTCAAAAGTCACTTTTTCAGCAAGGAATCAAGAGATGACAAGTGGCACAACCACAACCAAGTAAAAACCAACTTGGTCCCCAAGAATCAATCACAACCACAAAATGTAAAAAGGGAGACTTTGGTCTGAAATTTTCTCCACTTTCAAGCTCCAAAAAAAGTCATCTTCAAGCAAGAAGAGAAGGAAGAAGAGCTACACACACAAGGTAAGCTTCTAACCACACAAGCAATATCTTTTCCTGAGACTTGCAACCTCTTTCACCTTTCTAATGGTTTGATTTCTTGAATGAGTCTCACTTTTTGAAGATGAGAGGCTAGGGTTTCTAAAGGTGAAAAGAGAAAATGAAAGGTTTTAGAGACATTAAAAGGTTGCAAGGTTCTCTTTAAGTTGTCAAGAGTAGCTTAATGAAAGTTGTTGTTTTGGTTGTTGTTGGGTGTTGTTGTTGGAACTTTGGAAACCCCAAGAGTATGGGGAGGTGATGTCTATTTGAAATTTGGGGGGGGATGTATTTGAGTGTTATGGAGCTTGAATGTTGGATTGGAAGCAAGAATACACATGGATATGTAAGGAAAATTTGAAAATCCAAACCCTCCCTTTTTCTATTTTTTCAAAAAATTATAAGAAATAGAGGGAGTGGGATTTTGGTGATTCTAATGCTTCCAATGGCTCCAAAATGATGTTTTGTGTAAGGTAAAAATAGGAAAGGGATTTGAGAAGCATTAAAGACATAAACTCAAGTTTGAAAGTTGTTAGGGTCTTGAAAATGCAAGAGGGAGTATTGTTGTGTTTTTAAAAGTTATTGCTTGATTAATGGCATGAAGATAATGAATGTGCCTTGATGTCATGGTTAGGAAGTTGAGATCTTCAAGAACACATTTGGAAGGTTATCAAAGAGAGCTTTAAAGCTAAAGGAAAGCTAAGCTAAAGAGGTTGCAAGACTACTAATCTTCTCTTATGTTTTGTGAAAATGAGTTGTGAATGTTACATGAACTTTTATGATGATTTAAGTGGATGATTATTGTATGAAATGTGAATTTTGCGCTATGGCCATATGCATATTAAAGTGTAGTTTTCTATGTCACATATTTGCATGATCATACACTTGCTTTAAAGTTGTGTATACACATTCACAATATTTTGGATTATGTAGTTTTGCTATTGAAATTCCCAAATCTCATCCCCCCAACTAACCAATGTAGGTGGAAGCTCAAGCAAGGGTAAGGATAAAGTTATTGATGGTTGAAGATGATGTTCTTACTTGAGTGAATGTTTGTATAAATGTTGTGAAATGGTGAAACTTGTTTTGCAAGTTGATGGATTATTGTAAACCATAAACCTCCATATGAGCAAGTAAGTGAATATGTGATTATGCATGCATGAAAATGGGCTAGAAATGCTAGAGAATGAGTAAGAAGTAGTCATGCATGATAAGGGTTTGGTTATGAACCAAAAAGAGGTTTTGAAAAGTTTTAAGAGAAGTTAGATTTCAAAACAAATGGCTTCCAAAGGCCCTGGAAACTGACCTGTTCCAAACATCCATAAAAATAGCAAATGAGCTCCAAATAAGCTGAAATTTTTCAGTTACATACAATACACATCCTGAGCTTTAAAATGATATAAAGTTTGTGAAATTTGGATGTGTATTTTATGAGATATGATTTTTTTCAAAGTTAAGGGAAAAATCTAGGAAAAACTGGAAGTAATCATTTGAGCTACAAACTTGACAAAATAAACTGATTCAAACGGGCTAGAATTGGATCCAATGATATTTTCCCCTATAAATAACTTAACAAAGTAAATTTAGAAATTGGAACCACTGCATTTTGATTTTTCTGGAATTAATTATGAATTTTCAAAGTTGGGCCAGAAATCTGGAAAACGGGCCAGTGAACAGTAACAATGTTTTTATAGAAAAAGAAAAATTTTCAAGTTCACTAAAAAAGCCAATTTGAGTCATCCAAGCCTAATAGTGGTTCTAAAGTGATCTTCATAAAGAAATAGGAGAAAAATAGGAGGTGTTACATTTGGTGGTATCAGAGCAAAGGTTTTGGGCATCCAATTGCATTGATGTAGCAAAGATAGCTTACGGGCCCACAATGGTGCTAGTTATGCATTGTTATTGCATTACTACATGAATTGATTATTATGATGTTTGAAGTATGTTGAGTGCATTGTTTGAGTTATGGCTTAAGTTGAATTAGCTTTTGATCTATTTATGTTGATATGGACGTATGCAAATGAATAATCATGAATAGTAAGAGCATTGAGGTTACGCAATCCGTATTCTCTGACCCTGAGAATAAATCTTACGATGCGTATACATCGGAAGTAGGTATGCACTCAGAGCCATCTATCAATCAAGGTGAGATTCCCGAGGATAGTTTAGTGGAAGATTTGGATCCCGAGATAGAGTCACCTATGATAGAGGAAGATAATCCACAAGCTGAGGTGGATATGTTAGATGGAAAGCTACCAGTAGAGAACTAGATGATCGATGAATATTAGTTGAAAGAACCAATCATAGATGTACTCTTACGTACAGTTAGACCAGCAAGGGAAAGTGCGATATCCATGATTTTACTGTTAACTAAAATAAATGCTAATTTGGTAATTATGAAATGAATTAGAACTCAGAGATAGATAGTGCTAAAGAGAGAAAGGTTATGGACTGGAAGTCGCAAAGTCAGACCTGGCCTGGTGGATGGAATTCTGTAGGAATTCCAAAGTTAAGCGTGCTCACCCTGTAGTAATGTGAGAATGGTGAGCTTCTGGGAATGACCCATATGTCATTTAACAAAAAGACCAAGGACATAAAGGTCTATAAGTGTTAAAAGTAAGGGTAAAATGGGAATTATGAAAGATTAGTAAAAGTAAGGGTAATTTGGTAACTAAGAGAAAAGGTAAGGGCATTTTGGTCATTTGAAAAATCAAAGTCAAAGTAAAAAACTATATACTACCCATTTATTAATTATGGGAATACTGAATAAACTAAAATACCTCATCTTCCCCCCTCCCTCATTTGGTCGTGAAATTCCAGCAGCAATTGGGAGCTCAAAAGATGCCATCTTCACACCGCAAGAGAAGGAAAAATTCAAGGTAACAAGCTAAGCACCTAAACCTATGCATAGTTTTAATCCTTGTGTTCTCCTCTTCCTCTGGTCTTAGAATCTTGAATAAACTCCTCTTTCTCAGGATACCACATTAGTGTTCTTGATGCTAAGAGTGAGAAAGCGAAGGAGTTAGAGCCAATTATTATGTGCAAAATGCTCCTTGTGTTGTAAGGAGTAATTTGGTATATGTATCGTGATTGTTTGTGATTTTGTAAGCTTTGGGATGTCAGACCCTAAAGGGAAATGCTGCCCAAATTTCCAATTGATGTAGGGGAATTGAATTCAAGCTATAAAACTCATGGAAACTAGTTTGGAATCAAGAAAATGATGATATATAAGTTGGAAGTTTGAAAAATCATATTGTTGTATTTTTGGGAGCATTTCAGCCAGACCTGGAAGTGGAAGAAGGAATATGGTTTTGATGATTTTGATGCTTCCAATGGCTTTAAAATGAAAAATTGTGTAGGGATAAAGTGAGCCATGGAATTAGAAAGCATAAAAAATCACTAAGAAAAGTTTAAGTGTTCTAAATATTATGAATTTCCAAAGGAAAGTTTAATGAAGTTTTAAGGTAGTTTTTACTTTGATAATCGTGACACTCCTTAATTTACCCCTTAGCTTCATTACAAAGTGAATTAGAATCAAAAGGAAGCCTCGTTATGATCAAAGGGTCCAAAAGTTTCAATTTGAAAACTTTCAAGTGTTTGAAAGTTACTATTCACTGGTTTTAGGACCAACTTTGAAAATTCATAACTAATTGTAGAAAAATCAAAATTGAGTGCTTCCAATTTCTATTTGAATCTTGTAAGTTCATTTACAAGGGAAAAATACTCATTGAGTCATTTACTTGCCCAAATGATACAGTTTAAATCGTAAACATGTATTGTACACTTGGTCATTTTTCTATTTTTCCCAGGTTTTTCAGTGATTTTCTTCAAACTTTGGAACTTAATAACTTTCTGTACAAAACTCCAAATTTATTGTTCGTTGCTTGATAAAAAGCTCGCAATATGAACTATTTTCCTGTAAAATTTCATTCCATTTGGAGTTCATTTGCTCTGTTTCTCGTCAGCCCAAAGTTAGGGGTTTGGTTGACTTGACTTCAACATTTCATTAAGTTTTCCAATCTCCAAACTTTTCCAAATGAAATCCTAACTTCTACTTCTTCCTTAACCTTGTTTAATCATGCAATTGGAGTTCCTTAACTAGCATATACCAACCATAGGTGCATATGTTTACATCACATATTACATACCATACATAAATTCTCAAATAGCATGATATTACATTATAATCTCATTAACAAAATCTCATCAAATTCCATACTTCAAGCTTCATACATTTTCTCTTTTCCTTTTGATGAACTTGTACCTAGAAATGGTTAGTGGGGGAGAGTGAGATTTTAGGAAATCTCAATAGCAAAGCTTACTAACATTTATGAAAAGTTTGCATGACATGCTTTAAGTTCATAACATACATAAGTAACAAAGTCAAATTGTGTACCAAGCACATACTCAATGCATATGGCCATAGCATAATGTTACTCATAAACACATTCAACAATGTCATAAAGTCATGCACATCATTAGAATAATTTCTCAACATACTAAGGTTAGAAATCTTTGCTACCTTTAGGCTTTACTTTTCCTCAACTTGTTCTTGATTTTGTGACTTGTCTTGGTCACTTTGAAAATCACCCTCTTGAACAAAATTCTTGCCTACACAATGGAGAATGTAATGGCCATTAAACATTAGCCATTTCCAATGCAAGAACAAGTGTAAAAGTCCCTTAACGATTCTCTTGAATTCCTTAAACCCTAGAGACTCAAATTTGTCTCTAACTTCTTCTAATGATTCCATAAACATGGGACCACTTATACCCTACACAAAAACTCATTTTGGATCCATTGGAAT
>JANTPZ010144571.1:0-13536 GCA_025593235.1 Vachellia pachyceras | reverse complement strand
AAACAAACGCTTAAACCGTGGTACTATTGGAAGATACCACAGTACCTTCAAATGTTGCCTTTTAGCTAGTTTATCACCACAATCACCACCTTTCCTCACTTTGTATCGTGCAGTTTTACATTTCGGACACTCACTAAGATCTTCATACCCATTTCTGTATAGTATACAGTCATTAGGACACACATGTATCTTGTACTCCATCCCCATCGTAGATAAGATTTTCTTGGCCTCATACATACGATTTGGAAGTACATTGTTTTCTGGAAGCATATCACCCAACAACTGCAGCAACGATGTGAAACTACTGTCGGTCCACCCATAAGATGCCTTCAAATTCATCAAATGCAATGTACCCATCAAACGTGTATGTTTATTTCCAGGGTACAAAGGTGTCTCTGCATCATTCCGCATGCTTTCATATACAGGCGCTTGGGCAAAAGATTCTACCTCAATATCATGAATCATTCTTTCCATTCTATCTTCATCTACTGCATCCACAGAATCTCTTTTGTGGGCTGTAAATGCACTTAGTTTTTTCCCCATGCCATATTGGTGCGAACCCAATAGGGAAAGATCCCAAGAACCCACAGCCAATCTAAAATATACGCACCCCAAGAAAGCTAAACAGAGGTCAATGATCCACTTGAACCCTTGAACACGGAAGAACAAGGACCCTAAGTGTTGGAAGAAGCCACAAGGTTGATCAAGCCTTGATAAGTCTGTTAGTTCTGAAAAGAACCCTAGAGAGAATCCTCTCAAAGTGCATGAACATGCAATCTTTCATTCAAAAATCCAAGTCTGTCGTCAAAAGAGGCGTTACAAAGTATTTAGATGAAACTCACAAATCTGACCTAATTTGCATTAATTGCAAATATGAAATCTAATTTAAAATAGGAAACTCTTAAAAGAAGGAAATTCAAAAGTCAAATTTTCCAACTAATAAGTAATTTTCGTGCAAATAAAAGCCATAAAATATTATCATCATTTAAAGCCCAAAATGTGCTTATTTATGCCCAAATGAGTCCCCCATGTGAAGTACTTGGCCCAAGCTCTTTTGTTCCACGTCTCTAAGCCCAAAACTTGATTCGCAGCTCCATTGTCAGCCTAAATGAGATTAATGACGTTTTTGGCTCCTTTGATTGGACTACTTAGAATTTGCAGAGGCTCATTTGAATTTGATGCGTCATGCTGGGTCGCATCACATATCCACTTTGTGTACTGGAGACTTATTCCCTCACAAATTAGGTGATCCCTTATGTCATCAATATTTTGCCTAATCCCATTCATACACTTGACACAGGGGCAAAAATACATCCCATTTTTGCTAGTAGCATTTCTTTTAGTAAATTCAATAAACTCTTCCACACCATTCTCATATTCATCACTCGTTCTTAACGCATTCATCCAAGTACGATCCATTTATTAAACCCTAAGCCATTGTAAACAACACTCAAATTTAAAAAGTCAAATCATAAAGTTATGGGGAGTTTCATGTGAAACAAGTGAAATGAAACTGCTCAAACAAAATGTGAAAAAAATAATTAATCAATATGCAATGTAAAAATAAAGATAATAAATAATGTGCATGTCATCTTTTTAAAGAGAAAAACAATCCAAAATAAATAAATTCTTAATTTGTAAAAACCAGTGCACCAAAAACAAATCTCTAATTAATAACCTAACATAAACAATAAAAAAGGGGAACTTACTCTATGTTTTTGACATAACATTTCAATTGATTTTTAACATAACAAGGGGGAATTAATAAAACCAACATAAACAAATCTCTAATTAATAGAAAATATTTCATATTTCAATTAATAGGAAAGTGCCTAGCATGTGATATTATATACCATGAAATTTAATAGGAATGAAAGTCACTCATGCTCCATTAGATTTGAATCCTACTCATCATATGTATCTCTATAACTATCTTTTACATATCAAAACCAACATTCATCTAATTGACATCAAATCTTATTTGTGTGTGTGTGATGTGTTATTATTGGAATCTAGTGGCTTCCTTTTATCCCATGCATATACATGCTACATATATATACACACACACATAATCCCCACATATTCTCCATTCCACTAATAAGACTTCTTCTTCCCACCACTCATTCTTGCTCAAACCTCAACACAAATCCAAATCCATCTAAAAGCAAAGAGAAAGACTATTTAATCCAAATCCAAATGCCTAAAACAATATGTGAAGCATATGCAGAAAATGCAAAACGGAAATGAAGCGGCGAAACCTTACTGTGACGAAGAAAGCACGGCGACGGCGATGGTAGATGATGGCGACAGTACGAAAATCGGTTGCTCCATGAACTCCGCGAAACGACACAACGATCTCGACTCCAGCGACAGCAAGCGAAAGGGGGGCCAGTACGTAGGGTCGGGGGGTGCTTGAGGAGGTGGGGACGGATTCTGAGAGAGGAAAAGGAAGGAAAACGATGGTAAAGGGGGGAGCGGGGTCGGGAGGTGCTTGGAGGAGGTGGGGACGGACGGATTCTGAGACAGGATAATGAGAGGGGGAGTGGGGAGGGTTTATAAAACCCCTACGGCGCCCTTTAAAAAATAAGGGACACCGTAAGGGCGCCGTAGGGTGAGGCTATGGCGCCCTTTCTTGGGAAAGGGGCGCTGTAAGGGCGCCTAGGGCTCCCTTTCCATAGAAAGGGCGCCGTAGCCTCACCCTATAGCACCGGCGCTGTAGTCCCAACATACGACGCCCTTTGTATAAGAAAGGGCGCCATAGGGCGCACCTGAAAAATGAGGCCACCCCTATGGCGCCCTTTTCAACATAAAGGGCACCTTAGGGTTACCTAAGGCGCCAAATTTTTTTAATAGGGCGTCTAAAAAACTTTTTACTCCCTTTTTTTAAAAAAGGACGCGAATTTCAGTAGTAAAATGTATGCTCTGTAGTAGTGTATGCTTTGAGTTGAATAAGCGATTTATCTATTTATGTCTTGAAATGGGTGTATGTAAAGAAACAAGCATGAATAGTAAGAGTTTTAAAGTGACACAACCACTATTCTCTAACCGTGGGAATGAAGTACACGAAGCACTTACACCTAAGGTAAGTATGCACTCAGAGCCTTTAGTCAACGATGATGACCCTCGTGAGGTTGATGGGCCCGTTAAAAAGAAAGAGGATCCAGCAACAGAATCCATTAAGGAGCCTAAAGTAGATTACCGTGCTAGAGCGGAAAAGAATATTCAAGAAGTACTTCAAAAGAAAAAGAATAAGGAATCTTATAAGACAGCGTGTATGGGGTATATTTTGCATACAAATGCTACTGAGCTACAAGGGTCTGCTGCTCTGCAGGGACGCAGATTCCATTTATCGTGGCTTGCAAGGGTAGAGGTAGCATATGAAAATGATCAGTTGGCACCAGATGCAACTGAGGATCGAAAATGGTCGTGGGTGCTTATGGCGACCATTCCAGCCCTAGAACTCTTTAACGTTGCGAGACAACATAATATGATGACTGTTCCTATTCCTAGCTTTTATATATGCTTGGCAAAGTTAGAAGCCCTTGTTTATGAGCTATTTCCAGATGATTAGGTGCTGGAGCTAGTGTAGATGCTAGGAATGATATAACAACTAGGATTGTTACTATGTACACCAAAAGCATATGTGAAAATATATATATATGGTGTGCTATTTTGATTAGTAATATGACGAGTATTAAATTAAATTGGTATATTGATTGAACTATTCATTTCTAGAGGATCAAAGGATTAAATGGTTCGAACTTGTAGAATTCAAAATAGAGAGGAACCAAGGGGTCAACTTGGACAAGATGACCCAATGCAAGAAATACTAAGAAGAATAAATGAACATCATCACCTTATGGAGCAGTTAAGAGTAGATCAAGCTCGCCAAGAGTAAGAAGGGATGGTAGAGCTGCCCTTTTTTACATATCTCGAGTGCGAACACTAACAAACTTAGAGAGTAGACGACTCTGCAAGGGTGAGGTTTCACCTAGTGTGAATCTAGAGGGCCAGAGAGGCTTCTGAACTAGATTAACTAGCCTTAGGTGCAGCTGATGGTAAGGAATGGTCATGGTTTTTAGTAACAGCCATTCCAATATTGAAATCTTGAGAATGATATTGAGTTGGGTAATTATTGATAAGGTTGTAGCCTAGTGAAAGTGTGGGAAGTACCTAAAGGTATTAGAATTATTAATAAGCCTTGTGAAGATTATTGATGTAATGGACAGACTATACAAGGTGTAATAGTAGCTGCAACATTCGATATGCAGCAGTAGCTACTTCAGATGCCCCAACCTAGATGGCCCAATTTTAATAACTAGAAAGGGCTAAAAAGGCATAGTACTAGCAGTGGAATTTGAGGATACATAGTGAGGAATTATCTAATAGTATATGGGGTTAAATCTCTATTTGATAAAGGATTTATGTGAGAGTGAATTGCAAAAGTTGAGATGACCAATGTGTATACCGGTCAAGAGAATCCTAAGAGCTACCAAAGGAAAAGTTAGATAGCTCGTCATAATGATATAGATGATGAGGAAGTAAGGAGGATGACATATGTTACACCAAGAAACAATAAAGATACAACTTTCAGGACTTGGTGATGCCTTGAACGTTGAGGGTGTTATCAATGATATTGTACTATATCTTCAGGCATCAGAGAAGGTGTAACAATCAGGCCAAATTAAAAAAGTGAGAATTGATGTTCTCCTTGCTACTAAATGCCACTGCAAGTGATTAAGAGAGCTATGAAAAGCTCCTAATTGGGACAAGGCATGTTGTTAGATGATGAAAAGAGGATGTACCTAACGGAAAGTATGATGGAGAAAGTTTTAGCTAGCAAGTATTTCTCTAAGTTTGGGTGGTGATTTTCCTATGCCAGAATAATGTGCCAAGATTGGGCATGCTATTTCCTGATAAACAGGAATTGTATGGAACAGTTGCATATGAGATGCTTCTCTTCCTGTATCGTATGGGACAGTTACACCAATGGTAAAACATGGGGTGTTTCTCTTCCCTTACATCTCCACATGATAAATTACGGCATATGGAGTACCCCAAAAATAAAGAAGGGAAAGGATGGGCTAGTAATGGTCAAGAGTAGAAGTCCCTTGAATCATTTGGGTACATACCAATATATGAGATGTTCCTCTCCGCAACGTCGTGGTGATGATCGTAAGGAAAAATAGTAAGGATTGTTGAATCCTTTGATATAGCAGGTGGCATAGAAAGCTAGTGAATGGGCTAATGAATAAAATTATTGTTTGAAAGACCAAGTAGTATCGAAAAGAAAGATGGCCTAAGAAAAGAGTGAAGCCTAAGAAGACAAGTGGGTTTTTGTTATTAGTCTTGGAGAATGATCAGTCTAGCTACCACTGAGGATGAATAATTTATTCTTAACTCATGTTCCGTGGCCAGCTAAGTATAAGATACTATGTGAAGGGTTTGAACATAAATGAAAGTAAAGAGATGCCTCCGAAAGGATTTGATTATGAAATGAAAAGATTCTTTCCAAATATTTCAGTAGTCAGGAGTTCTCAGATGTGTTGCTTGAGGATATTGATGGACTGCCTCCAAAGTGAGGTAGAGTTTAATATTGATTTAATACCGGGAATAGTTAGACTATGAAGACTCTGTATGGAATTGCTCCAGGTGAGATCACGGAGCTATAGTAGCAGATTAAGGAGTTGCTAGAGAAGGGGTTTATTTGGCCTAGCATGTTGCTTTGGGAGCCCCAGTTCTCTTTGTGGAAAGAAAGATGAGAGTCTTCATGGGCGTATAGACTACCGTGAATGGATTGAGATTACAGTGAAAGATGATTATTTGTTTCCCTGAATTGATTACCTGTTAGATCAATTAAGTAGAGCTAATATGTTATCTATGGCAGATTCTAAGTGAGGCGACCATCAACTCCGTGTTCGAGCAGGTAATATTGATAAAACTGCTTTTTGGACTAAATATGGATATTGTGGAATTCTAGTAATGCCGTTTGGATAGGATGGATAATGCCCTTGTGGTTTATGGATTATAATTATGAATTGTATGGATTGTGTTTTTGGCAGTACCTGGATTGGTTTGTCATAGTCTTTGATTGGTGATATATTGGGGTACTCCAAATCTTTAGAGAAACATGTCGGGCGTTTTGTGAACTATTTATATGGAATTTTTCCCGGATTGCTTTACTGCTGGCTAGGCTTATTTGAAATGATTGGATGGTTATGTGGGATGGAAAATATGAAGCCAATATTTGGAAATTGATGGGGAGGCAAGCCTCGTAAACCTGGATGCTATTGAAATAGCAGGGAAAGGTCGCTGTGTTTCACATTAATTAAAATTTGATATTTGGAAAATTGATGGGGAGGCAGGCCTACTTATACCCTGACATTGGGAAGGTCATTGTGTCTCACATCAATTAAAATCCAGTTTCTATAAAATGATGATGAGGCAGGCCTATCTAAACCCTAAAATTGATGGGGAAGGTTGTTATGTTTCACAGCGATTGAAAAATTGACGAGGAGATCGGTTTACCTAGACCCTAACATTGATGGGGAAGGTCGCTGTGTTTCGCATCAATTGAAAATTGATGAGGAGATCGATGTACATAAACCCAAATGATGATAATTCCAAATCTGAAGTAGACATGTGTAGTTTACAGTATGCCGGTGGGCATAGATTGGGAGGTGTGTTTCCAGAATCAAAGTAGACATGCGTGGTCTACGGTGATGCCAGTGGGCATAGACTCGAAATTGTGTTGAAAGTTATGGCTGGTGGTGCGCTAAGCTAGAAAATGGGGCAGGGATTATGATGCTCATGGAAGAGCAGGGATTGCTCGATGATATTTGGATAGGAGTTAGATGGGAAATTTTATGGGAGACCTAACGGATTTGGCACCACTCGGATTATAAATTGTATGGAATGGGAAGTTGAAAAGGCTCAGATGGATGATCAATTTACTCAGTCTGTTAAGATGCAGTTGAGCCTAGGAGGAAACAGTAAATCTTGTGGGATTCCTGAGGGAGTAATAAAGTGTAGAGACAAATGCTATATCCCCCCAAAGCCTACTATAAGGCAGTAATTGCTTGATGAGTGCTTAATAAGGCTCATAAGAGTAGGTGCACTATCCATCCAAGAATGATGAAGAGATATTCTAAAGTGAAACAACTATTGTAGGTGGCTTGGGATAAAAAGGATAAACCATTGAAGATGTGATAAGATGTCTCATCTGTTTGAGAGTGAGGCAAAGTAACAAAAGCCACCAGAGATTTTATGACCTTCGTCAATTCCAGAACGGAAGTGGGATAGTGTTGTAATGGATGGTGTTATGATGGAAGTCAGTGTGAAATTGCTAGAAAAGATTAATACTAGTGCCAGTTAGATAATCGTGGACCGATTAATGGAATTGGCATATTTCTGGCAACATACACAAAAATGGTCATTAAAGAATAATCCAGCCATTCAGAGAAAACTGAGAGCGTGGGTGCTGGAGTTGAAAGGGAACCTGAATGAGTAATTGTCATTAGCTGACCGTGTTTATAGTAACAACTATCATTCCAGTGTCCAAGTAATGTTTTGTAAGGCCTAATATGGTAGGAGATGTAGATCTCCATTATGTTGAATATAGCTTAAATTAGGAAGCTTAGTATAAAGTATATTGGACCTATAAGTTACCGGTGGACTCTACCCCCAAGTTTAGGCATAATCATAATATCCTTCACATTTTCCAGTTAAGAAAGGATAATCCGGATCCAATATATATACCTGTTATCAAAGGTAACTACAAAAAGATGATGTTTATAGTGGAAGTCAGTGTGAAATTGCTAGAAATGATGTTTATAGTAACTAAAAAGTGATGATACCTTATGGAGAGCATATGGGAAACTAATTACGATGTGAAGGTCGAATGCCATGATGAATTATATGAGGTATGTAAATTTCGAGGACGAAATTTATTTTAAGGGGGAGAGAAATGTAATATCCACATATTCCAGTAATTAGAAATAAAGAATAAACCGATAGTCATGGGTTGGGTTAATGCCTATGGATATGGAAATATAGAAAGGAAAATGCCTCCCTAGTCTTAAGGATTTTAAGTAAGAATGACCCAAGGGCAAAATGTTCATTTAGCACATATGGCAAAGGTAAAATCGTCATTTTGATTAAAATGGCCTAGGGTACAAAATGTCATCAAATAGTAAAGACAATTTGGTAATTTGGTCAAAAGTCAACCAAAAAAGTCAAAGTTAGCCCAAAAGTCAAAGTTGACAAATGGTAAAGTTGGAATTAAGAAAGTGTAGAAAAGGTAATGGCTTTTTGGTAATTATGAGGAAAGTAAGACAAATAATGGCATTTTCGTAATTTAGGGATTTTGACAGTCCAAATGATCGAGATGTAATTATTTGAGGTAGCAGGAGTCCTCAAACACTGGAGACCCAAACTGAGAAAAGTTTAGTTGGGTCCTAAAGTATTTAATAAAATTAATACCCAATTTCTGGTATAGGCCGTTTCATAGTATGGAGAACATCAATGCCCGAAAAGCCCCGAAAAATGATTTTCTTAGAAAATTAATTATGTAAAATCTAGGAAGAATTTTAAGGAACGGAAAAGGGCTGGAGTATCAGGGAAAATTATAGAAATTTTCCATGCCCTTAAGTCAAATTGACCGCTGAAAGCACGTTTTACGGTGTTTGTTGGAATTGAGGAACCCGGGTGAATTACGAGGAAACCCAACAGTATTTTGGGAATAAGATGGTGCCTTATTCATGAGGGAAATATGGAGATGAAATGAAGAAGAAAAAATCTCCAGAAAAACTAGATAAAGGATTTACCGGAGAAATTAAAGTTACTTTTACCAGCAAGTAACTGGATAATAATCTGCTTAATTAGCCTAACCAGATTTTTAGAAGTCAAGTACCCTCATTTAATATCATTTAATGCCACTTTTGACTAGCCTATGGGATGAAAGCATGTGGAAGAAAGGTGGCATGATCTAAGCCATTAAATCTAACTTGGAAAACAAGACAAGATCTCATCCATCCATTCCTTTTTACATAGATTTTTTTATTAGCCATTTTTCTCTCCCTTCTTGGCCACCATTCTCCTCCCTCCAAGCTGCAGAAATTTTGTTCTCCTCAAGCACAAGAAGAAGAAAGAAAAGCTTGAAGCACTCAAGGTAAGAGACTTTCACAATCAAATTACCACCTTTTCCTAAGTTTAGAAACATCCCTTTAATTCTATAAGGCTGTTTTCTTGATTAATCCTCTCTTTTGTGAGATTAGAGAGTTATGGTTCTTGAGTTACAAATGGGGAAAAGAGAGGAATTTAGAGAAAGCTAAAGGTTTCAAAACATTTCTTGAGTGCTAGAGAGCATCTTGATGTAAGTATGTGCTTAATTTGGTTGTTGATTGTGATTGGTGAAATTTTTGGAAAACCCTAACCTATAGGGATGTGCCGTCCAGGTTCTTTCTTGCTGGAGAAGGATTATATTTAAGTGATGTGATGAAGAGAAGGAGGTTTGAAGTAAGAAAGTGTAAGAATCTATGAGAGAAAGTTGAAAACTCAAAATCCCTTTATTATTTTGTTTTTTCAGTTGACTCAAATAAATAGAGGGAGTTGGATTTTGATGAGTTTGATGCTTCCAATGGCTTTAGAAGGCCAAATTGTGTAGGGTAGAAGTGAAAAATGGATTTGGGAAGCATTAGAGATCATAAAGTCAAGTTACAAAACCCTAAGATGCACTTATAAGAGCAAGGAGGCTAAGTTACGTTTTTATGCATTGTGTCTAGTTGATGGCTTATAAATGACGATCATATTCTTGAATGCTGTTTAGGATATTGAGAAACTAAAGAGACCATTGGGAAAGGCCATCAAGAGAGGCTTAAACCCTCAAGAAAAGCTAAAGACACAAGCTAGCAAAACCATCTAACTCTAACCTAAGTTATTTTGAAAATGTTTGATGAAATGTGCATGACTTGTTTGAAATTGATGATGTTAAAGGTGTGAATGTGTGATTTATATGCTATGGCCATTTGCATTTAGGTGTTACATGTAATACACCTTATCTAACCCCCTTACCTTCATTTTATATCATTATGGAACCATTCTTGGGCCTTGAATAGTTTAAAAAGTCAAAAGAAATCAAATCTGAAAATTTGATTTTTTAAAAGTTACTATTCATTGAATTTTGACCCAATTTTGAAAATTCATAACTAATCCTAGAAAAATCAAAATTGAGTGGTTCCAATTTCTATTTGAAGCTTATAAGTTCCTCTATGGGGGAAAAATACTCATTGGGTTATTAACTTTCCCAATTGATACAGTTTATTACGCAAAGATTCACTGTTCATTTGGTAATTTTTCTATTTTCTCAGTTTTTCCATGATTTTCTTCAAACTTTGGAACATCATAATTTTTCGTACAAAACTCCAAATCCAGTTTTATTTAACTCATTTTAAAGCTTGCAATGTGAAATATTTTTTTGGAAAAATTCAACTCATTTGGAGTTCATTTACCCTGTTTCACGTCATGCCAAAGTATAGGGTTTGCCCAACCTTACTACACTTCTATACATCCTTATCATTTCCATTTTTCTTCCTTTAGGCAAGCTTGTTTGCTTTCTTCTTTTTCTCATAATTAAACATGCATTAGCCTATAATTAGAGATGATTTCACCTCTTTTGGGCTCTCACACATGTAAAGGTTTAATTTACAAAACCACATAAAAACTTGATCTTTAAGTAGTATTGAAAATACATAATCAAAACATCATCAAAGTGCCAAATAAACTTGTTTCAAACATCATTAATCTTGTATTTACCCTTTGCTGAGCTTCCACCTAGAAAGGGTTAGTGGGGAATAATGAGATTTTTGGAAATCCCCATAGCAAAACTATCTAACACACTTCATAAAAATGCATGACAACTTTTAACCTAAGTGTGAATTCATGAAATGTGCAACATGTAACAATTAAATGCATATGGTCATAGCAATCAATAGTGCATATTCACACTTTCAATAATCATAAACTTTCAATACAAGTCATGCATGTTTCATAAACATTTTCATAACATTTAGTTTAAGGTTAGAAGTCTTGCTACCTTTTTCCCTTAGCTTTCCTTAACTTTTCTTGAGTTTTAAAGCATTCTTGATGACTCTTTCTAATGGGCTCCTTGAGTTCTTAACTTCCTAAGCAACATTTAAAAGTATAATCATCATTCTCAAGTCATAAACTAGCCAAGAGAATCACCAAAAACGCAATATAACTTCCTTTGCTCTTTTAAAGAATTCCACAGCTTGGAAACTTGTCTTAATGATTTCTAATGCTTCCAAAAACTTGTGCTCACTTTTACCCTACACAAAATCTCATTTTGAAGCTATTGAAAGCATTAAAATTATCAAAATCCATCTCTTTCACCACTATCACAGATCTGGACGAAAATCCTCCCACAAGCACAATAAAGTAATTTTTCATGATTTCAACATATACACCAACATATTCTTGACCCAAGATACTCTCAAGCATTATTTATCTTGAATACAACTCTTCTACCTCAAATGGAAATTTGGACAGCACCTCCCCTCAACTTTGGTGCTTCCAAAATTCATTACATCAAGCAACCAACAACAATTTTTACTCCACAATACTCCTTGTCATGTAAGGAGTGTTTTACAACTAACTATTGGTTCTAAATCACTCTCTTTCTAATTTTTGCTCTCAAGAACCCTATCTTTGAATCTTGAAAAAGAGAGGTTTAATCCAAATTTTAAACCATGGAATAGGTAGAAAGATCACAAGGATCAAGAATATGTATATTATTGGAAGGTAAGTCCTCTTACCTAGGCTTTTCTTCAAGCTTTTCCTTCCTTCTTGTGCTTGCTTGAAAATGGTGTCTTGAAGCTCTACTTTCCAGCCCCAAAATGACATGAAGAATGGGTATGTAGAGAGCCAAAAATATGCCTTGATAATTATACCTTATTAGTAATGAAATGTGGAGATTTAGTCTTGAATTTTATACTTGATCTAAAGGCTTAAGATTAACCAACACACAACCATGTGCTTGCTTCCAATTGGCTCTCATAAAGTTGCAATTATTGGCTGCACATGGGTTAAAAAAAAAATCTGGTTGGATCTTTGGTTACACTAACCAAACCAGTTACCATTCGGTTACTTCTACCGATTACACTTTTTTCAGGTAAACGTAACTTTATTCCGATAAATTTTTCTCTGTTTTTCTAGAGATGTTTTATTCCTCTTTTAATCTCCATAATTCATTTACTAATATGGCAAAACGTTTATCCAAAAATACCCTTAAAATTCGTCCAAAATTAACAGGGTAATTTTATCCTGTCAAAAATTCCTGAAAAATGTACTTCTATAATTTTATATAATTTTATCCTGTCAAAAATTCCTAAAACACGGGCAATTAACTTTTAGGGCATTAAAAATTTCTATAATTTTCACTGATACTCTAGCCCTTTTCCTTTCATCAAATTGCCCTTTGGATTGTCTAAAATTAATTTTTGAGTAAAATTATATTTTAAGGATTTTCGGGCATTTTTCCTTAAAATCGGGAAATTCGCCTCAATCGTATATAGAACAATAATTTTAGTAATTACTATAAAATTTACTTTATTTTCCTGTGCCTTGAACTCAACTGATTGGGGTCTCCAGGCACCTCAAATAATTATTTTCGGCCGATTTACCTTTAAAATTCTCTAAATAAAGGTCTAGGCTGCATTTTGATAATATATCAAATCTCAGTTAATTAGTGAGTTCTTCTCTATCTTTTGGGCATCTGTGAATTTTTCTGATATTTTGGTCAACAGTTGACTTTTTGACTTTGACTTTTTCAAATGACCAAAATGCCCTTACACTTCTCTTCATGACCAAAATGCCCTTATGCTGTCTAACTTTTTGTATTTCCTATTTTGCCCTTGACTTTTTCGCCCTCGGTCTTTTGTGTAATGACCTTTGGGTCCTTCTCAGAAGGTCACCCATCCTTACACTACTCCGGGTGAGCACGCTTAACTGCAGAGTTCTCATAAAATTTCTCCCGTTGAGCCAAGTCTAACTTTAGGTTATTCAGTCAATCGACATCATCTTTTTCTGTGCTTTCTATCCGTGGTCTTTAACTTGACTTCTGACTACTGGTTTGTGTTGGTACCTTGTTTTGATGATAACAAAATCATGATAAAAGTTTGGAAAAACGTTTTCAGAATCGAAGTTTCAATATGTTGATTCAATACTTCATGGCGTGCCCTGTCTCGCAAATAGCAAAACAGTGTCGTTGGTAAACCTTGAAAATTTGCCAAGAATTAAATTTATAATCTCCAAGGGTTGTGTAGTTTCAACCCAGGGTCGTTCTCACCGGAAGCAAGTCGCGCACCAAATAGTTATTAGCTTATGCTTGTGTCCGCTATGCAAAATGCAAATGGGGTTTCGGTTTGAAATTAACTATTCTACTAATCTAAATACGGAAACTAAAACTTGTTTTTGGTATTTTTGATATTGAGGAAGGAAAATTAGGCAAAACTGGAATGA
>JANTPZ010144570.1:0-15902 GCA_025593235.1 Vachellia pachyceras | reverse complement strand
ACTTTTCTAAAGATATTTTTTTACCATTCTCTAAAAATCACTTATAGTATTGTGGATAGGAGGATTATACTAAAGACCACAAACTCATGGAAGAAGACTTGCGATTATTATATTACAAGGCCGAGAGTGTAATTGATGAACTTGATGAGGTGGGTTTCATCAGTAAATTGGAATACAATCCTACTGCTATGGGGATCTACAAAGGATTTCGCCTAAATTGAGAAAATGGTTATTGTAAAATTGTCGTTTTTAGTGACTCTGCAGAAGCATTATAGCTAATTAACAACGACCGAACTCAAACCATATCATACAAATTCGTTACCTGATCTTAATGCTGAATCAAACTGTTAGTTGACAAATTCGCTTCCTCTTAATGCGGAATCAAACCATTACTTTTGATCTCATATCAAGAAAGACTAAATCGTCAGGTTGATTCTCTATTCTGCTAAGATCATCAGTTGGACGTGAAAGCTATCATCACGAATATTCCTCACATGGAGGATAGAGTTTGTCTGATAGAAGTTAAAAAAACTTCAGGTATATGCTTTCTCACCCCTTTTATTACCAAAAGTAAAACATTGATGAAGTGGGTGAAAGTAGTTTAAGAAATCAATAAGAAGGAGAAAGTCATAACTCGTACGCTTTTTTTTGTGGGGGGGGGGGGAATAATTCCGAGGAACACGAGATTCAAGGATTGACCGATAATAAATGTGTAATTAACTGGTTAACAGCTAGTCAAAACAGACTAGACAGCAAGCAAAAAGAAAAAAGAAAACTCATCAACGCACGTGAGATTCAGGTGCACAAATACAGGGATTAATCTATTCAACCGTGGGGATCTGAATTAAAACGATTTTAAAAGTAAAAGCGTAGTAGTACGTTAAAGATGAGAAGAATTGGAATAAAATTTCTGGGGGTGTGGGTGGGGGAGCTAGAAAGAAGATAATTGAAGGGGCAAGAAAAAAACTTGACTGACCAGAAAGAAGAAGCCGTTTTTGTATTATTTGAAGGAGAGAGTGACACAAATGCGTATAATTGAGTTTGAGTTGGATGAACAAAGTTAGAGAGAGAGAGATATATATATATATATATATAATAGCAACTCAGGAGAGGTGGAATAAACGAGAAAAAGTGGCTTTCATCTCATGACACTAATTAATTAAACTAAATTTTAATAACTGAGAAAGAAACAGCGCATCATCGGAATCGGATCTCAATATGTATAAATATGTAAGATTAATGAAATTAATTAATGAATCGAGTGATGTGTGATCCTATAATTAGAGCTGGACAATGTCAAATCTCTAAACCCTCCCTTCAACTTTATTCACACTTGTTTATTGCACGCAGGTTGGTGCATCCACATCCTTAATGATAGCCACTTCCATTCATCTATCTCTCTCTATCTCTCTGTGATTGCTATGGTGGACACTATCAAGTACCTCCTGGGCTCGCCGGGCCTGTCGGGGTTTGGCTCTAGCTCCACCGCCGAGCAAGTCACCGACACCGCCTCCTCCCATTTGTCTTCCCTCACCGCCATTATTACCGGTACTTTTACTCATATCTCTCTCTTGTTCTTCTTTGTTTATGTCAGATATTGATGAGTATTGATTCTGACGGAGGCGCGACGTCGGGGATCGGAGCTGAGACGGCGAGGGTTCTGGCGAAGAGAGGAGTGAGGTTGATTCTGCCGGCGAGAACCCTGAAAGCAGCCGAAGAAACTAAAGCTCGCATCCTCTCTGAGTCTCCGAACTCACACATCACTGTGATGCCTCTCGATCTTAGTTCTCTTGGCTCTGTTCGTTCCTTCGTTTCCCACTTCCATTCCCTCCATTTACCTCTCAACCTTCTCATGTAATACTCTCTCTCTCTCTCTCTCTCTTCTTTATTCTTCCCTCCTCCTCACCTATATTTAATATGCCATTTTCTTCTCTCACTCTAGAAATAACGCCGGAAAATTCGCGCACCACCACGCAATCTCCGAAGATGGATTTGAGATGACCTTCGCCACTAATTATCTAGGTAATTACTACTATCAAATATCAAATACTATTCCAAAATAATGTGATTAAACGTATAGTATTTATTCATTCATGGTGGCGCGGCGTGAGGCAGGTCATTTTCTGTTGACGGACTTGCTGTTGAAGACGATGGTGGAAACGGCAGAGAAGACTGGGATCCAAGGACGGATCGTGAACGTGTCTTCCAACGTACATGGTTGGTTTTCCGGCGACATTATCCGATATCTAGCTCTTATTACCCGCGACAACAGGTAATTAATTACTTAATTTACTAATTAAATCATAATTAGGTAATCGCAGAACAAGAGTCGTCGTCTCTGGAGGACTAATAATTGGCTAAACAAAACAAAAACAAATCGTGCTGGTTTGACTTCTCTTTGTTTGATTTGGCCTTTCGCAGCCATTACGACCCCACACGTGCTTATGCTCTGTCCAAGCTCGCCAACATCTTACACACTAAGCATCTCGCTCTCAAACTCCAGGTCCGTTCATCAATCTCTATATAAATAAATCAACCCTCAATTATTGATTGTTATTAAAAAAATGTATTTTTTTGTTCTTTCTCTCATCTTCCTATGTTTAATTATTATTAGTCTTGAACATATCATCTCTCATCTTGTGCAGGAAATGGGAGCGAACGTGACTCTCAATTGCGTTCATCCGGGGATTGTCAGGACCAGGCTCACCAGGGAACGTGAAGGCTTACTTACAGGTTTATTTATTAACTACACCCATAAATATATTTATATATATCTCCACTTTCTTTAAATTGTTCAGCGGGAGTTTTATTATGTATAATGCAGATATAGCGTTCTTGCTGACTTCGAAGTTCTTGAAAACCATTCCCCAGGTAAACACTTCAAGTTTGTACTCCTGTAGTCCAAGTTATATGTATATGCCGAGTATGTATAGAAAATGACAAAAATGTAGTACATGCATTAACATTAGGATTGTTTATCGTATTATATATATAATCAGATTAAAATGAAACGCATGTAGGCTGCAGCAACGACATGCTACGTGGCGACGCATCCGAGGCTGTTAAATGTGTCCGGCAAGTACTTCGCTGACTGCAACGAAGCTTCCATGTCAAAGCTTGGATCCAGTTCAACCGAAGCTGCTAGGTTGTGGGAAGCCTCAGAATCCATGATCTCTCACGGCCCCAAATCTCTTCTCCATCTCCTCCACAACCATCATCAATCAGATTAGCTAGAGTTCAAGGATTTATACATATGAGAGAACGAACCAACCAACCAGCTAGCTATATATATATAATTGTATATTTATGTTGATCTGTATGTATTGGTGGTTTTAGTTGGCTTTTGGTATATAGAAAAGGTGGTATATATAAATAATACAGGTGTATACTGGTAATTGGCTTAGCTTTAGTGTTCAATTGTTAGGTTGGAAAAACAAGGAAGTGTATGAATCACTTAGAGTAAACGTCAAAAGTTGAGGGAGCCTAAATTATATATATATGTTATAATGTAGATGTGGGGGATGATACTAGTTAGTTACATGTAACTTTAAAATAAGGGTGCTTTAGTTGGATTAGATTGCCATAATGATGAGATGATTGTATGGTGGCTTAGGCTGTATCTGTACATGTACATTTTTTTTTCTATATCTTATGAAACTTTGATCGTATATACATACATATTATATATATATATAATGTATGATTAATTAAGGGGGGAAATTAAGGAAGATTGATTGGAGTTGTTATGAATGGATTGTGTGTGTATGTGAGGAAGAAGGAGTCGGTGCATGGGGCACGTGGTGGGTGTTATGGAAGTTGAGAGTACAAAATTTTCTAATGTATCGTCGTGGGATGGGACCTACTAACATGCCCAAGAAGGCGTGCGTTTAAAGAAACACAAAACTGTTTGACGTTAAGTATGTAGTCTTCATCATGAATATTGGTACTATACTAATCACTGGCCATGCCACTCTATGTAAACATGTACATACGTGTGTATATATATAAATGCATATGAACAGTGACGTTGTGTACGATATTTCTCGTCAACTTTAAGTCACCATTCATCTTTTTCCTATGTTTTGTTTAGTTGCTGGGTCCCTTCATTCAGCTCCCTGGACCTTTAAGTATATTGATATCGATTCATAGAATAGAAGGAAACACCAAAACAGTAGTATTGGTGTGTGTTTGGGAATTCCGTTGAAAGAAAGAAGTTACGGCTTTTGAGGTGATTTTATGGATTTTAAAATAGTTTTTATGAATTTTAAAATGATTTTTACAAATTTCAAGATTATTTTGTCTTGACACCGTTAAAGAAACTAAGTTCACAAACAAACACAAACTCGGTGTTTTAAATACGAGATCTTGTTTATTGATTTGCATAAAGTCTTTAATTAGATAAGGAGAGAGTAAGTAGCCTATGAGAGCTTGGGGGTGTTTGGTAAAGCGATTGAACACCCCAAAAGCACGTTCAACAATGTTTTTTCGTAAAATGAGATAATCTCCTTCACATATTTACCTCGTAAATGGTAAAAACACTTCTCCACCGCTTTTCCAAACGGACCCATTGTTTGAATTTATTTATGATAAATGCATCAATGCAAATAGGAACAAAACTCTTTTAACATTATTATATGCTACCTACCATTTTCAATCTAAGAGATAATTAACTTTTTTAAAAATTAAAAGGGTTAAATTAATTACTTAAATATAACAAATATTTTGAAATAGTCATCCTATTATTATATTATACAACAATTTATCATTACAGGTAAATTAATTTAGAGAAAAACAATAAATATATCAGTTAATTACTTCTTTAATATCTCTAGAAATTTAATTAATTATTATATTAACGATGGGAGGTGATATTTTACGGAGCAGTGAAATTACAATTGACAAATAAGATTGAAGTTTGGCAATGCTAGTGGAAACAAGCATTTAAAACATATTTAAAATTGTGTTATAAAAGTATATTTATGCATAAAAATAATCATAAATAATATCGAAAATTAGTTTCACCCACATCAGTCAAACGTACACTTCAATGAATCTTCAGCTGAAGTTGTTTAGGTGATGGGGGAAGGTGAAGGAACTTTGAATGCGGTCAACAGGAATGGAGATCTCTGACAAATGGAATTGACTGCACAACGAACAAATGCAGAGGAGGAAGGCCTATTATTGTACGACAATTGAAATTATCATCTTTTGAACTTCGCCGGTGACAATACCTCTGCCTCGTACGTTTGTGGGTCCACTCCACTCTGGCCCAATTCCGACACACAAGCAATATGTCACCGTTACCCTCTCCCTAAAAGAGCTCTCATGAGGGTGCGCGTCTCACTATATATGCTCAGCAACCTTCCTGAACCTCTTCGATATGGGACATGACAGACTCCCCAGCCATGTTACAACCCTACCCTCTTTCCTATTCGCCCATTCTTGTCAAACAACACCCACACCTTTGAGTTAAATGATTTTTTCAACGTGAATTAGCGTCCCATTATATATGTCCAGCAATCCTCTCGAATCTCTCCGATATGGGATACGACAACTAGCAATAGCTCTTGTTACAACCCTACCCACTTTCCTATTTGCCCATTCTTATCAAACAACACACATTTGAGTTAAATGATTTTTTCAACATGAATTATAATCTATAAAATTAATATAAAAATAAATTTTATATCGATTCCTGTACACTTACTTTTATTATGTTAATTTAAACAAGGTCTGCTTGTAAATCTTGAGTTTATGATAGAAAATGTTCATGAGGCAAAAGACTCTTGAATTTTGTAGCACAAGATGTGTATTCGATCGTATCTATGGGTGTGCATGAATCATACTAAAATGTATTGATACTAAACCCGAACTTTGATCTACTATAGACGTTGGATTGTATAAGATAACCCAAAATTTGGTCAAACCTAGCACCAATTTGAAGTTGGATTTGACTAGATTAGTCTTCTTGGACACCTTAATGTTTTTTTATAAATATAAATTAATTATATTCAACATTTAATAATAATAAATATCATTATTAAAATAAAAATTTAAAAAAAAAATATGTGAAAAATGACTCCGTCCAAAATGGACAATACCAATTACTCTGAGTATCTAGTTTTGAACCGATCAACCCCAATAGTCACTTGGATACACTATAGTCTTATTTTATTATATTGTTTATTTGAATTAGATCAGATAGAATCAAACCATCGTTTTCCTAAGCTGGAACATCGACATAGTTATGGCATATTTGATATAGTGGAATTGGAAATGTAATTCATTTTCTATATTTGGTATGGTGGAATTGGGGGGTGGAATTGGAAATTGAAATTGAAATGGAATTCAAAATGGGTAGAAATGAATTCCATGATGTAACCCATGTAATTGTATTCAATTCAATGGAATTGATTTTTTGGCCCCTCATTTTTTTTATATTTATATCCATTTACATCTCTATTTCCATCCTCATTTCCATTTTCATTCCATCTCCATCTCCATTTCCATCAAAATCAATTTCAGCTTACCAAACGAACAACCAAGGAGGTAAGTGGAAATAAAAGAATGGTCTCCATCTCGGAAATTGTAACTTTGTAAATTCAGGACACAATAGAGTAGTCCATTAACTTAGGTATAATTGTACTTGTTCTTGGATAGTACTTTTATTTTATTATTTTTTTACTGAAATTTGTTTTGATGATTAATAAAATTGGCCTATGTTTTTGGGCCAAAAAGGTACCAATGTCTAAAAATATTCAAGTCCAACTACGACAAAGCATGGATGTAGTTTTTGTTTCTTGGGTCAAGAAATCACCCCACAAAGGATGAGGTGAGGTCCCAATTAGGGGTGAGCAATGGGCGGGCGGGGCTGCCCCGTGGGTTAACCCGTGACCTGCTCGTTAGAGGACACACGGGTACGGGGCAACCCCGCCCCATGGTACAACCCGTTTAGACCCGTACCAAAGGGTACGGGCCTAAACGGGTAGAATGGCATGGGTAACGGGTTACCCGTGCCACCCAACCCCCTGACAGAAAAGCAGAATGCTTTCAGTCGACAGTCAACCAAAAGTTAACAACATACACTTAATAAAACATCACACAATCACCCCTCTACTTGCTGAGATTTGCAAATCAAGGTTGGGATTGTATTAAATCCTAGAGTAAGGGGGAAACATTCAAGAACCACAGAATCCAGAACTAACCCGCAGTGAAAATCACTCTAACAAAGAAAAGCAAAGGCGCAAGAAAACAGAGAAAAATGAAAGCCATCAGCAGAGGAAAATAAGATCCCTTGCTTCTATTTCTGCTGAGTGCTGACAAATAGCCCTCTCCTCTTTGGCGTCATTGTGGATCAAAATTTAAAATATCAACTGGATATTTGTGGGGCTTGAATATTCTTTACTTTGGTTCCAACTTGTACATGTAGAAACAGGAAGAAGAAGATGTGCAGGCAGAATGAAGTTTTGTTTTAAAAATAATCATGTAATAGAAACAAAACGCATTTTTGCTACACAAAGGGCAGAATGAAGTTTTGTTTTAAAAATAATCATGTAACTTATTTTTTATAAATAAAAATTTTAATTAAAAACACATGTATGAAGAATCTAACCTCACAAGCTCCTTTTGAAGAGCAGCGACTTGGTCAGTTCGCTTGTGAGTAAGAAGCAACAGGGCAGCACCGAATCGGTCGAATTAGAGAGTAGGAGGTGATTTCTTCGGTTCTTCCTCAATTCCTCTTTCGCATCTTCCTCTTCATTGTCAAGCTTGCCGAGATCTGCACGACTGCACCTTCCCGCTCTTCCTCGTCGTCCCTCCCCCTTCTGAGTTCCGAGTTGGCCATCACTCTCCTTCTCCGTAAATAAAAGGGATGAGGAATAGTAAATAGTAAATAAAGTTCCAGTCGGCCATCGCTCTAAAACAAAAAATAGTAAATAAATGGAATAGTAAAAATCATGATCACAGTGGGCTCTAAAACAAAAAATAGTTTGGGCTGAGGACCGAAGGGATTTTGGTTGAGGATGGGAGGGATTGGGCTTTACTAACAGTGGGCTTGGGGTGAGGCCAAAAAAAAAGTTAAACGGGGTATAATGGGCGGGTACAGGCACCCCGTGGGTGAACCCGTGTCCCGCCCCGTTTATGGAACACCCCGCCCGTTTTGGACCCGCCCGTGACGGTTCCAAATTGGGCGGGTTTAAACGGGCTCAATAGTTACGGGTACCAGGCGGGGCGGGCAATTTTGCTCACCCCTAGTCCCAATAATGGCAGACTTAAGAATTAAGATTGATGCTGCAGTTGGTCAATGGTTATGAATTATGATTACAAACAAAATCCATGGTTATGAATTAAGAATGTGTATATATTGGATTTATCAGAATAATAAATTAAATCAATTCAGCAATATTTGTGTTAATATTGTATATCTTTAATCAATCTTCTAAATTAGTTGATATGAGACCATATTCTAACATCTCCTAACCATGGACCTTGTCAGAGGGATCAAACCTAATTCCCAACAGTTGGAATAGTTCCTTCATCATCATCATCCTACTCAATGATATATATTTTTTGGGGAAAATCACACATAGGTCCCATGGAAGGCAAAAAATCAACCAATGGTCCCAAATAAACAAATAATTATGCTGAGGTCCCATGGGACCATTTTTTGATTAAATGAAGATGTGAAAAGTCCAATTTGCCCTTCAGTTAACTGTGTTAAAGAAAGATGAAAATAGTGAATGATTTGAGTGAAAGTCAAATGAAAAGCACGAGCAAAGTGAGGGTCAAAACCGAAAGAGGTCGGGGGTTCTGAAATCAGAAATCGGTGGGTTGAATGTATGAGGTTTGGTATTTCCTGCGTGCAGAGCAAAAGCACGGTGGTCCAAAATAACTGATGCTAAAGTGAAAGCTGTGTTTTGGTGTGTATGACCTCCATCAGAAGTGAAACCCACTGGTGCTGCTATAATGTAAAACATCTTCAACCTGTACATTATGCATAAGATGTGGAATATTGTTATTTTGATGTGTGTGTGTCTATATATATGCTCGATTAATCTCTGTTTGAAGAAAGGAAAAGCAAAGAACATTGTTAACGGAAGCACAAAATGTAACCTGGAAAAAGGGAATCGAAGCTGGAAATTTTGGAAACAAAAAGATAAATGTTTGTCATTGATGGATAAATATAAATAAGCAAACTTGTTGGGAGCACAATATTAATGGTTGTCATTAAAATGGAGTGAAAAGTAATGTGATTATTTATATTAAGAAGGGGTGTCTTTGTGCTCTGTTTTCGTTCATCATGCTCTGTTTTTTATGTGGAATGATGATTGAATGCAGATAAGAAGTGAAGTTGCTGTGGTTACAAGTGTTGTAGCTGCTAAGGTTGTTAACAATAACAGTGAAGGTTGTTAACATGACTTCTGAGATGGTTAGTGACAAGTGAAATCTGTAGACGTCAAAACTTATGGCTAGCACGTCTGGGAAGAATATGCTGGCTTCCTTCACATAGGAGGGAGATTTGTAAGAAATGAATCAGGAGGGGAAATGTATGTTGGTGGAATGATAAGATCAAGAGTCATTAAAGAAGGCACAAGTTATGAAGAGTTAAAAACAATGATAGCATTAACTGTAGGAAAAGAGAGCAACAAATTTATCATGAAGTTCACCTTGAGTTTTGATAAAAGCATATTTGTGGATATTGTAGATGATGAAGGAGTGGAACACTTGATAAAATTCAATCAAGAAAGTAGACATATTTATATAGAAGACAATTACGATGATTTGACAATGCAAGTGAGGGAAGATCCAGAAGAACAGTTATCGTAAGTTGGATTTAATGTCAAAAAATATGATATAATTAAGGTAGGAGAAAGTTGAAAGCATTAACATAATGGCGTTAATGTTTTGATACAGGTTAGATGGCATCTCTGAATCTTGGGAAAGAAATTCATCGATGGTGGTCACTGACGATGCACCATCGTTAGAATGGGCAGTGGAAATGATGCATACATGCAGACCTGAAATGAGATGTACAAAGTGGAAGGATGTTATAATTGGAGAGGGTCAAGTGTTTGCCTATCCAGAGGCACTTAGGGAAGCATTATACAAGTATAGCATTGCCCATAAGTTTTCGTACAAGTATGTGAAGAACAATAAGCAAAAGATCATAGCCAAGTGTGTGGTTGAAGGATGTCGATGGTACCTAGGTGCATACTCAATGGGAGAACGTCAAGATGCAGGAATCATGACAATAAGGACACTTAAAGATAAGCACGAACATGATGCGCAGGATAACCTTAATGTTGCACATACAAAAGTATCAACTTTGACAGCTACGATCATGGTTGACACTTTGAGGGATAACATGGACAAGACCTCTAATGAGCTTAGGAGAGAGATGTATAGAGATTATGGTTTACGTCTTAATTATGCTCAAGCTCATAGGGGGAAAGCAAAAGCGTTGAGGAAAATGCATGGCCGCGAAGAAGATTCATACATGGTTATTCCTTGGATATGTGAGAGGTTAGTAGACACTGATCCTGACACGGTTGCCCGATGCCAATTCTCAAGTAGTCACAGATTTGAGAGGTTGTTCATTAGTTATGGGTGCTCAATCAAAGGCTTCTTACAAAGGTGCCGTGGCATACTATATATAGATGGATGTCATTTAAGTGGTCCCTACAAGGGTACATTAGTTTCTGCTAATGCATTTGATGCGGACGATCAATTATTTCCCTTGGCATATGCCATAGTCAGCGGGGAAACACATCATGAGTGGACTTGGTTTCTTGGGATATTGAAGGAGATAATCGGCTCAAGGGAGATCACCATCATCTCCGATAGGAATCCTGGCATAATAAGTTCAGTTAGAGAAGTATTTGGAGGGGAGCGACATGCCTTTTGCTATAGACATGTTAAGGAGAATTTTAGTGCTGAATGCGTCAAGGTCAATCGAGGCAAAGGACGGACTTCTGCGAAGATCAAGGAGAATGTACTGAAGATGCTTGATGCAATCGCATATGCTCGGCATGAACATGAATTCAACATGTCTTTAGGAAGAATGAAAGAATTCTCTCCTCCATTAGGCCAATGGGTTGAGACCCAAGGAGCTGTTGAAAAATGGGCCCAAAGCAAATTTCAGCACAAACGATGGGATAAAATTACTACGAATGTTGCTGAGTCTTTCAATGCATGGGTTCTGAAAGAGAGAAAGCACAATGTTGATATTTTCATTCATGAGCATAGAGAGAAATTGGCAAAGAAGCTACTGGCTTGCAAAGATTCCATAAGAAAATGGAAAAACGGTATTGGACCAAATATTGAGTCAAAGTTGATGGAAGAAGTTGCAAGGGGTGAAAGTATGGAGACTACACATTATGGAGATGGTAAGGTTTCAGTTGAAACAATTGCAAATAACAGAGTCATCACACTAAGTGTTGATCTAGGTTCACACGAATGCACATGCAAGGCTTGGCAAATGAGCGGCATCCCTTGCGCTCATGCATGTGCAGCAATTAAGTGCATTCATGGTTCTGTGTACTCATACGTGGAAGATTGCTATAAAGTGTATTCCCAAGAGAAGATCTATCAAACACTTATGCGGCCTGTGGCAACTCATGACAGTCCCCGTCCGGATTCACTAAGTGTGACACAAAGTGTGACAGAGACATTACTCCTTCCACCAATCACAAGAAGGCCACCAGGTAGGCCGAAGCGAAGTAGGATTGAATCTCAATATCAAAACAATCGGGTTTATCAGTGTGGGAGATGCAATGAGCCTGGGCACACGGCTAAGACTTGCAAGAATCCGAACCCAAGTTGATGTATATTTTGGTAGGGTAATGGCTATGTCTATTTTGACTTTATGTTGGTGGAAATCTATATTTTGATGTATATGTTGGTGGAAATGTATATTTTGATGTATATAGTTGATGTGACCATGTATTTTTTGCCTTTATGTGTAAAACACACATTTTTTTGCAATATGTAAATGTATTTAATGGAAAGTTTGATATATGGATATTACATGGTGCATATTATATTGTTCATGTTCACTGCCTGTGTTGTTAGTGTCAGTTGCAGGGGTTGTTATCACAATCTGCAGGGGTTGTTAGCAAAAAATGAAGGGGTTGTCAGTGGCAGCTTCACAGGTTGTTAGTAGAAACTGAAGGGGTTGTTAGTGGCAGTTGGAGGGGTTGTTAGCAGAACCTGCAGGGGTTGTTAGCCCAACCTGCAGGGCTTGTTAGCAGAAACTGAATGGGTTGTTAGTGGCAGCTGCAGGGGTTGTTAGCAGAAACTGAAGGGGTTATTAGTGGCAGCTGCAGGGGTTGTTAGCAGAAACTGAAGGGGTTGTTAGTGTCAGCTGCAGGGGTTGTTAGCACAACCTGCAGGGGTTGTTAGGAGAAACTGAATGGGATGTTAGTGGCAGCTGTAGGGGTTGTTAGCAGAAACTGAAGGGGTTGTTAGTGTCAGCTGCAGGGGTTGTTATCAGAACCTGCAGGGGTTGTTAGCAGAACCTGGTGGGCTTGGCTATGATTCCTGTTGGGGTTGTTAGTGCTCACTACTGGTGTTGTCAGCATAAGCAGCTGGGGTTATCAAAATAAGCAGCTGAGCTTGTCAATGGTCACTGCAGGTGTTGCTAGCCTTAACTAATGGTGTTGTTAACACTGACAGATGGGGTTGTTAACCGGACCTGGTGGGGTTGCTAGCAGTGCCTGCTAGGGTTGTTAGCAGGACCTGATGGGGTGGTTACAGGATATGGGGGTGGTTAGCAGGACATGGTTGGGTGGTTAGCACCAACTGGTTGGCTTGTTAGCAGGACCTGGTGTATTGTCATTAATCAAGCACACTGGTCATCACGGAAGTAAAATGCAAATGTAAACATAATCTATATTATAACTAATACCACCATATGTTATTTACATCCAAGTACATTCAAGTACATGTTATTTACAACCCAAAATGTTTGAAATCCAAGTACAAGTGTATTTACAACCCAAACGAGATTACTACATAGTGTGGGCAATCCAAGCTACATATCAGTCTTTCTCTGTTTGAAACCCTTTAGAATGGCCAAGACTTTTTCACGCTGTTTGTTGTTTGGGCTATTTACAAGCCACCATAGTACGCCACTCTTGAGTTGCTGAAGCTCATCTGGACTATAATAAGGCATTGTATAACCGTCCTCCGCTTCTGTGCCATCCCACATTTGTATCTATGAAAGCACGTGGACACCACAAGAATCCCTACAAGGCAACCAACGTCGTTAACTTAAATGAATGGTCACTATGCATTATTAAACAACACATGCAGGAATAAATGGAGTACTGTTTACATACAGATCGCGTTGACCATGAACTTTAGCCCAAGTGACTTCCTTGTCAAACGTGTCACCATGGTGAAACAATTCTGGCTTCAGCTTTTGCATGATTTGTACAAAGCAAGCCCTCTAAAGAAAGTAAACCATAATGAGCAGGAACAAAAACTGGTCAAACAATTATATACATCTTTCTATTTGGTCCTTTGGATCAGTCTAATCCACATTCATCATTTAAGAAAAAACTGATCAGACTATACCGTTATATTTGCTATGTGCTCCTTTGGATGAATCCATCCTGCGGTTTTACTCTTCTTCCTCTTGCTTTGGTCTGGGCCCTGGTCTACTAATGAATCTAATGTATAAAACCGCATTGTTCAGGTATGGAGCATGTAGCACGACCAATGATCAAGGAAACAAGTAGGACCAAAAAGATATTCACAATCTCCAATGTTGTAGCCAATATGTTTCGGCAGGATTTGTGCTGCATTTTCTTGGAAGCTCCATTTAGAGGGACTCTCAACTACCTTTGACATGAAATGGGGAGTGAACATATGTCGGGTGACTATTCCGTCCTTTTCATATTGCTCGGCCACCATGGCCTTCGCAACCATTACGATAACCTACATCAATGACACACAATGACGCAATACGTATTTCAACACCAAATTGGTTCACACTAAATAAATGCACTCACCGAATCATTGAGCCACCCCCTAGGTCTGAGACAATAAAGCTCCCCTCTAGTAACATGGTAATCATACATCTCCACAAATATCCTAATTCATCACAATAACAACAATTACTAATATATTTCATTCACAGCAATCGCCAATACACGATTCGTTAACTTACTCGTTAGCCTCGTCATTATTTGGCCTCTGTGTGCAAAGGTCAAATAACATCGCCTGATCATCCCCTCCCCGCTTTCCCTTCTGCTTAACATTTTGATTTATCCAGGGGGAGCTAACCACCCAACTCGGAGTTTTCGTGCGTTGAGACCTTCGTACTATGTCATGGCCTTTCTTCTCTTCTTGTGTGTCTCCGATCCCAAACTTTTCTGTCTCATCCAATTCCTCCTCACCAGCTCCTACAATGTCATAATCAAATTCTCCACTGTCAGAATCAGAATATGCGTGCCCAGATGGTCCTGCTCCCCCTATTTCCTTTTCAAATCCATCTCCCGCTGTATCCTTCAGATGCAGACGGTTTTGCAGTGCAAGCAACTCTGCTCCAACCATTCCCATGATGGAATAATATGTTCTTCGGATTTCCTAAAATACATAATGCGCAGTTACATATCTGTCATAAAGCAAGCGTGTCATAAAGCAAGAGTGTCAACAACTACCGGGTTCGTTAGCATAGTCTCTGGATTAAAGTGTTCATGTGCCTGCACACCTCCCTGCCTAACATTATGCAACAACCCCATCTCACTTTCCTTCTCCAGTGATACCCTTCTCTTCACCCTCTCATCCGTCCAGTATGTAATGGCCTGCGACTCATCACAGGCTACCAAATTTCCCAAAGGGAAATTTTCCAAGCAAAATATCTGCATGATTAAAGACAATGACAATGTATGTTTAACAATGACAATGTATGTTTAACAATGAGAATACTTAAGCTAGTAATGAGAAAGTCCCTTACCATCAGGAAATACAAGCATCCACCAACTGTCTTCCTTTCTTTTACCATCCCTTTGACCAACTCCCTCTTAAATCCGGTAACAGCATCCAAAAGTTCCGTCAAAATGAATGAACACCAATCAAAGGCACCCCAGGCATGTTCAGTGAATGTCACACACTTCAACACCCGCTCAGTGACATAAACGCTTGCGGATGGAGTCAACAGGGTACCTAATGCAAAAATTACAAAATATAGCTCAAAATTTTCATCACTTCCCTCCATCAACCACTCTCCTATCTTCTGGTATGGTAAACCCTTATACACTGTACATATATCAACAAACTTGGGATCTTTATCCCCAATATTAACCTCTAACTTGTTGCCCCCATGTGGCAAACCCATAAATCATTGCACAACTGTAGGTCCTAATACCTGAGTTTCCCCTCTTATTGTCACAACATTTGTGACTGGGTCAAAACAGGTCATGAACTTTGCACACAAATCACGGTTGATTTGCGTACAACAAACCTGTACAAGCTTCTCAAACCCTATGGCCTTAAGCCTTTGCATCAATTCTGGCCTCGTCTTTATATGATTGCACACCGATATAAACTGTTTTGGCGCGCATCTTGTAAGAAACGGCACCACATACGTCTTCCCTCTCCCCGGACCTCTTATCTCCTCGGCCCGCTTACTATATGAAGCCCTTTCCTTGTCACTCAAATTGTTCCATGCATCCCTAACTTTCACACTTTCCCCTGTGCATGACTTCCCCTCTTTCGCTGCCTTCCCCTTCCTCTTACGTTTCTGCTTATCTTTGAAATATTCTTCCGTGAACAAGTGATAGCCTGAAAAATTTGATGCTCTTTTTACTGCTTTACCCTTGTCCATCTTTTTTTCCTGAAATACAACAACTTAACAACTTTACATTGTATTTTATGACTGTGCTTTGAAATTTTGAAGC
>JANTPZ010144566.1:0-21599 GCA_025593235.1 Vachellia pachyceras | reverse complement strand
GAAGTTACATATCAAGAAAAGTTGAAAAGAACCATTTTTCCAATCTTTGGCAATTTTCGTGCAAATCTGGAAAGTGCAAGAAGGAGTGAGTTTTTGATTATTTTAATGCTTCCATTGGCTTTAAAATGAGAAATTGTGTAGGGATAATGTGAGCCAATCAATATGACAAGTTAAAACTCACTAGGAAGCAAGAGAGTTCAAGAGAAAAGTTTGCATTAGAAAAGTTTAGACCATATCTATTGAGCTCTCACATTATTATTTTCACTGGCCATACAACTGTTAAGTACTTACTGAAAAAGCCTTAGTCAAAGCCATGATTGATCAGAAGGGCCTTACTCCTACAAGGGTTCGATGTGGAAATTAAGGATAGACCTAGATCTGTTAATCAAGTCACGGATCACCAAAGCCGATTACCAGATGATACTAGAGGAGTAGATTCCTCTGACTTAACTTGTGATTCGTTTCCAGATTCACTTCTTTGTGCTCTAATTATTAGAGAGCCGTGGTATGCCAATGTTGTCAATTATTTAGTCACTGGATTTAACCCACCATTTATGACTTCACCTCAGGCACTAAAACTCAAAATTGAGTCTAGGCATTATATATGGGATACACGTCACTTATGGAGGATGTACAGCGATCAAGTAATAAGAAAATATGTACCAGATGAGGAATTTGAACCTATCATTTCAGCTTGCCATTCTATGGTTTGTGGAGGAACTTTAGTGCATGGAGGATAGCTATAAAGGTCCTAGATTCAGGATTTTACTGACCATCCTTATTTAAAGACTCATATTTGAGATAGATGTCAAAGCTTTGGGGATTAGGTAAACGTAATAAAATGTCTCAACAACCCTTTCTATTCTGTGAAATTTTTTATGTTTGGGGTATTGATTTTATGGGACCTTTTCCGCCATCCTTTGGATTTGTGTATATACTTCTAGCCATTGATTATGTGTCCAAATCGATTGAGGCGATTCCTACAAGGAAAGATGATCCCCAAACTATTTTAAAATTTGTCAAGTCAAACATTTTTTTGCAGATTTGAAATTCCCAAAGTCATAGTAAGTGATAGAGGCACCCACTTTTGTAATAGAATTGTGAACAAATTATTTTCAAAGTTTGGTGTCACTCATAAAGTCTCCACTGCCTATCATCCGTAAACCAATAGTCAGGATGAAGTATCAAATAGAGAGGTGAAGCACATTCTTGAGAAAATGGTGAAACCATCAAAAAAAGACTGGAGTCTCCATTTGGAAGAAGCACTGTGGGCCTATAGAACGACCTACAAATCCCCGATTAGGATGTCACCATACCAATTGGTATTTAGTAAACCATACCATCTTCCAGTGGAGTTGGAGCATAAGGCATATTGGGCGGTCAAGCAGTGTAACATGGATATGGAAGCTTTTGGAAATGAAAGGAAGCTGCAGATGCAGGAAATGGAAGAATTACGCTTGGAAGCGTATGACAATGCTCGGATGTATAAGGAAAAAACTAAGTTAGTACATGACAAGGGCATCTTAAGGAAGAACTTCAAAGAGGGCGATAAGATGCTGCTGTTCAAGGCTCGTTTTAGCTTTAAACCTGGAAAGTTTAATGATCATTGGGACAGGCTTTTCCTAGTAATAAAGGCACATAATTTTGGTATGGTGGAGATTAAAAATGAAGAAACTAGAGCTATGATGAAAGTTAATGGGCATCTATTGAAGCATTACCATGAGAACTTGCCACCCTAGCTATCAGGTTGTTCCTTTTCTTCACTTACTCTATTATTGTGATTTTATATTTCTGCTATATTGAATTGAGGCTATGATGCATGATTAAGTGCAGGAAGGGAACTGTTTAGCAGAAAGTAGAGTAATTAGATTTTGATGTTTATAAGTTTAATAAACTTCCCTTAGTTCGACCTCTAGTTTCCTTCAAGACAAGTGGAACATGGAAGAGTGTTTGTTGTGAATATTTGGCTTCAGCTGTATGTATGTATATATGGATTTTTCCTAAGCGGTGTTCCGGATTTTGATGCATGTGTGCATGATTATTTGATATTGCTTGTGAATGTCACGCGCATTGATTGTTAAATCATTCCTTCCAATCATTGAGGAAAATGTTTGATTTAAGTGTGGGGGGAGATTTAGGATTTAAAAATGTTTCCAAGCAATATTGTGGTTTTTAGCATGCAACTGAAATTTTGGAAGGATAATGTTGTGCTATTTTTGTCTCAAACTTTGAAAATTTTCACGTTTCTTTTAAATTTTTCAAAAATATATTGAATTTCCAGAGGAATTGAACTGCAATTTTGCTCTCTGACCATTTTTGCCTCGGCGAAAGTCTTTAAATAAATAATTCAGCCTCTCGGGTGAGTTTCACTATGGTGAAACATCACTTGCACACAGAATCACTTCTCGGGTGTGGTTCACCATGACCAATTTTGTGGTTAGCTGCGACGAAATTCAGTGCATATTTAAAAAAAATTTAAAAAAATTTTAGGTTTTGGCTTTTAAAATAAAATTTTCCTCTCATCCTTAATACCTTTAACACTCCTCAGCAATGCTTGTGAACCATGATTTTAATAGCCAATGCATGGGGAGGTTAATGCATGAGTCTAAGGATCAAAGTCTTTGGTTAATCACATTTTTCGAGTTATTAGCAAATGATTAGCATAGATAAGTTTTAAATTGATTCTTTGTGTTTTTGGTTATTGAGACTGTTTATTTAAGATATTAGCCTGTCATGAGGATAATTGGACCTAATTTCATTTGATTAGAGTGGGTCTGTCTTGATTCATAATCAAAGCTTTATGATCCAATATTTTGAAAAGATAGAGGCATTTATTACAAAACCTTTTATTTAGCCCAAACACTAAACCCTTCATTATTTCACTCATTGCTACCCATTTGAGCCATTCGCTCTTGAAACCAGCATTCGGAAAACTATCCTTGTATATGCAAGCATATGTTGATGAAATTGTGAATTTGAGTTGTTCTTTTAAAAAATTAATATAAAAAAAGAAACAAAAAGAGAGAAATAAATAAATAAATAAATATAATGGTTGAAAAATAAATTGTCTTAAGTCTTGCACAAGTGATAATACTCTTTTGGTGCTATGTATTCAAGAAATTCATTTCATTCCATTATCTTTAAACCTCATCACCACCTTAAACCCCAAGTCCTCTTGATTCACATTGTATTGATCTTGTGGCAAAGAGGTAGAATAATTACAAGCCTATGAGTAGAGATTTGAATAAGGGGACCATGAGCGAAAATTGTCCTTGCATAGTGAAACACCTCTTATCTATCCCTCTTAGCTTCCATTATAATGATTTGGAATCAGTTAATGGCCTCAAGTAACTCAAATTGTCAAAAGAGACTAAATTGAAAACTTTCATTTTTAAGAAAGTTACTATTCACAGTTTTTCGGGCCAACTTTGAAAATTCATAACTAATTCTAGAAAAATCGAAACTGAGTGGTTCCAACTTCTAATTGAAGCTTAAAAATTCCTTTATGAGGTAAAAATACTCATTTGAACAGAAACATGTCCAGTTGGTACAGATTCATTCGTGGAATAACAATGTTCATATGGTAAATTTTCATTTTTTCCCTGGATTTTCTATGATTTTCCGTCAAATTTTGACAGCCATAACTCTCTATACAAAACTCCAATTCCAGTGATATTTGGCTTGTTTTAAATCTTGCAATATGAACTATTTTTCTATAAAATTTCATCTCATTTGGAGTTCATTTGCTATGTTTCTCGATGGGGCAAAGTAGGGCAAATGACCAACTTTACTTCCAGCATCCAACCAAATTTTTACCCTACTTAACTTCAGAACTTATCATTTTGATTTCTAAACTTTTCTTAACCATATTAATCTATGTAATTAAGCATTCTTGAAGCATACACTAATTATCATAAGTCCAGGATACATACACAAATCTTATTACATATTACATTATAACTTTAAACATCACAACATAAAGTCCATAACATATTCCACATTAATACACATCAAACTTTGCTTCAAGTATCAAGCATCTTCTCCTTACCCTTTTAGTGTGCTTCCACCTAAAAATGGTTAGTGGAGAGAATGAGATTTTTGAAAATCCCAGTAGCAAAACTTTCTAACACACATTATAAAATTGCATGACATCTTTCAATATAAGTGTGAATTTATAAAAGTGCAACATGTAACAATGAAATGCATATGGACATAGCATACAAAAGCACATATTCACACTTTCAATCATCACAAATTTTCAACACAAGTCATGCATAATTCATACACATTTCAAAGCAATTAAGCTTATGGTTAGAAGGTCTTGCTACCTCTTTGTCTTAGCTTTCCTTTTCACTTGAAACTTGAATCCTTTCTTGCTTAATCTTCCAATGAGTGCTTTGATGTTTTAACTTCCTAAACATTATACAAGTATTCATCAAGCGATCATCAAACCAGAGAACCATAAAAACACACTATAACTTCCTTTGCTCTTTTATAAGCCTTAGAACACTTTAACTTGTCTTAATGTTTTCTATGGCTTCTCAAAACTTGGGCTCACTTTTACCCTACACAAAAACTCATTTTGAACCCATTGGAAGCATCAAAATCATCAAAACTCCACTTCTTCTATTTGTTCAGGTCAGCCGAAAAAAAACAGATTCATAAAGGGATTTTGAGTTTTCAACTTTTCTCGTGTTTACTTGCTTGAACTTGCTTCCAAACCACTTTCTATGCATCAAATAATTCAAACACAACTCTTCCTCATCAAATATGAAATTGGACAGCACCTCCCCTTAGGGTTTGAGATTCCAAAAATTCATACAAACATCAAACCCAAGCAATATGTACATCAATCTTCTCCTTATCATGCAAGGAATGTTTTGCAACCATTTATTTCCTCTAAATCCCTCTCTTTCTCATTTTTTCCACTAGAACCCTAACCTTTTAGCAGCAAAAATCCAGCACAAATCCAAAAACTAAACTGATAGAAGTGAAGAGAAAGTTCCAAGGAGTAGAAATATATGAAAGATTTCATCATAACTCAACTTTACCTTGGATTTTTGGAGCTTTTTCTCTTCATCCATGGCTGCCTCTTCTCTTCTCTTTTTAGGTCTGGTTGTCCATGAAATTTGGGCTGGAAAAATGGAGCAAAAATTGATCATAAGGGCTTTAAAGCATGTGAAGATTAGGTGGATGGTTTGATCCTTAACTTGTAAGTTTAATCTAATGGCTAAGATTCATCCGCATTTCCACCACTTGCTCTCTTCTAATTGGCTTTCATAAAGGTGTTATAATGGGCTGCACATGGGGAAGAAAAATCTGTTTGGGGTTTGGTTGCTCTAACCTAACTAAACTCCATTTGGTTAATTCTACCGATTACAACTTTCACTGGTAAAAGTAACTTAATTCCAATAAATCTTTTTCTACTTTTCTGGAGATATTTTTCTCCTTATTTAATCTCTATAATTCCCTCTTGAATATATTAAAATCATCATCCTTAAATTGTCCCTTAATCAAATCAAAATTTATAGGATTATTCCATCCTGTCTTAAACTCCTGAAAAACACGAAACCCTAGGATAAATCATTTTTAAGGCCTTAAAACTTTCTACATTTGGCATTGATATTTTAGCCCTTCTTCCTTCCCCAAAATACCTTCTACATTGTGCCAAATTAATTTTTGTAATAAATTATATTTTTGGGGATTTTTCGGGACTTTTTCCTCATTTTCGGGAAAATCGCCTTAATCGTACTTTGGGCAATAATTTTGTAAAATACTATAAATTCCACTAAATTTCTATAGACTCTTCTTTTTGGTCTTAGAGAACTCCTGATACCTTAAATAAATATTTTCAACTGTGAATCTTTGAAATTCCATAATTCATCATCCAGATCGAATTTCAACGATCGGTTGAATTTCTGGTAATCAGTGAGTTCTGCTCTATCTTTTGGGCATCTGTGAAATTTTCTGATTTTCGGTCAACTGTTTGACTTCTTGACTTTGAATTTGACTGGTCAAATGACCAAAATGCCGTTACACTTTCACTTAATAACCAAAATGCCCTTTTGGTCAGTCTAAATTTTCATAAATTCCCATTTTGCCCTTGACCTTTTGGCCATTTGATCTTTTGATTTCTGACTCCTAGGCAACTTCCCAGGGGGTCACCCATCCTTGAATTGCTCTTGGGACGAGCACGCTTAACTTTACTATTCCTACCGACTTCCGTCTACTGGCCAATTCTGTTTCTACAACTTCCGGCCCAACAACATCAACTTTTTTCGTACTTTCTATCTGTGGGCTTCAACTTGATTTTTGACTACTGGTTTGGCCCTTTTTATCCAATGACCATATTACCCTCGGTCTTTATACTTAATGACATTTATGTCCCTGGCTTACATCCTTAGTAATCTCAAAGCCTTCGGACTAAAATGACCGGGGTCTTTTTGGTCCACTGACATCTTTTTGTTTTTGTACTTTTATTTCTGGGCCTTGACTTATCTCCTAACTATCGATTTGGCCTCTTTATTAGTTTACCAAAAAGGGTGGATATTACAATCTTTGCCTTAGAAATGGCTTCTGTTTGATGGATATAATGTTATCAATTGTGTAGGCAAAAGTTTGGTGAAAGGAAGTATTTCCAAAGTGATCAAGAGAGCATCCAACTTAAGGGAGAATTAAGAGCTAAAGGTAGCAAGACCATCTAACTCTAATATAAGTTATTATGAAAATTCTTTTAAATGATGCATGACTTGATTTGAAATGTATGGTGATGAAAGTGTGGATGTGTGCATGTTCATGCTATGGCCATATGCATTTATGTGTTTCATGTTGCACTTTTATTATTCCACATTTATATGAAAAGTTGTCATGCATTTTATGAAGCATGTTAGATAGTTTTGCTATTGAGATTTTCAAAAATCTCATTCTCCCTCACTAACCATTTTTAGGTGGAAGCTCACCAAAGAGTAAGGAGAAAGTGCATGATGCTTGAAGCAAGATTTGTATATGTTTATGATTGTGTATTGATGGTGTAAACCTAATGCTATTTTGGTTAAGACTTGTTATGTAATATGTAACTTAAACCCATGCATGTTTGGTTGCTATGAAGTAGGTAATGTATGCTTTAAGAATCTCCAATTGCATGGTTGATCATGAACAAAAGTGGCCTAGAAGTTAACATGTCAAATTATGAAGTTAGAAAATGTCAATGGACCAAAGAGACCCTGGTCAATTTAGTCCTAGGGCTCTGAAATTACTAAGAATGTAAGCTAGGGATATAAATGTCATTAAGTATAAAAACCAAAGGCAATATGGTCATTGGATGAAAAAGGCCAAACCAGTAGTCAAAAGTCAAGTTAGAGCCCACAGATAGAAAGCATGGAAAAAGATTATGCTGATGGGCTGGCTAACCCAAAGTCAGACTTGGCTCAGCAGGAGAAATTTTATGAGAACTCCGCAATTAAGCGTGCTCACACTGGACTAGTGTAAAGATGGGTGACCTTCTGGGAAGGACCCATATGTCATTTAACAAAAAGACCAAGGACATAAATGTCTTTAAGTGTTAAAAGTAAGGGTAAAATGGAAATTATGAGAGATTTGAGAAAGTAAGGGCAAAATGGTAAATATGAGGAAATAAAAGGGCATTTTGGTTATTTGACAAGTCAAAGTCAAAAGTCAACTGTTGACAAAAAATTTACAGAGGCCCAATAGACTGAGCTCGACTCACTAATCACAACCGTGAATCAGAGACTAGATTTCTGTCTATATATTTTTGAAGGGTAGAAAAGGGAAAATAATTATTTAAAGTACCAAAATTTCTCGAAGATCAGAGACTAGATTATGGAAAAATTCAGTGAAATTTATAGTATTTAATAAAATTATTGCCCAGTATACAATTATGGCGATTTTCCTGAATAAAAGGAAAAAGACCCGAAAATCCCCGAAATATAATTTATTTCAAAAATTAATTTTGGGCAATCTAGAGGGTATTTTGGGAAAAAGAAAAAGGGCTAGAGTAGTAGAAATTTTTAAGGCCCTAAAAATATTTTGCCCTCCGATTGCACGTTTTCAGGGGTTTTGGACAGGATAAAATAACCTTGTTAATTTTTGATGAGATCAAGGGATATTTTGAGGATAATAATTTTTCCATATTCAAGAGTAAAACATGGAGATAAAATGAGAAAGAAAACATTTCCAGAAAAGTAGAAAAAGATTTACCGGAATAAAGTTATGTTTATCGGTAAAAAGTGTAATCGATAAAAGTAACCGAAAGGAATCCAGTTTCGTTAGCTTAACCAGATTTTTACCCATTAGTTACAGCCATTATTAGCCACTTTAATGAGCCAATGAGAAGCAAAAAAATTTTTAAGTGGTGGCTAAATCTAAGCCCTTAGATTAAGTTAAAAATTCAAGAGAAGATCTTAACCTTTATCTTTTTATGAGAGATTTGTAAAAGCTCATTTCTCCTCCATTTTGGCCTACTTTCTTGGCTGCCATTAGAGAGAAAGAAGACATCATTCTAAGCAAGAAGAAGAGGAGAAAAGCTTGAGAAAATACAAGGTAAGAGATGAAAGCACTTGAAACCATACATATTCTAGCTTCTTGTGATCCCCTCTACACTTTCCATGGATTGAAATTTTGATTAGGCCTCTCTTCCTCAAGTTTCATGATTAGGGTTCATGAGAGAAAAATTAGAAAGAGAGGGATTTAGTGTTGATGCCTTATTTTGATGATAACAAAATGATTTCAGGGATTATAAAGCTTAAATTGTAGATTAAGTGTTCTTAGTGAAATACTCGAGTTCTGTCAAGTTTGTATGAAAGTATTGAGGAATACTCGAGTTCTATGCTTTAATACTCGAGTATCAAGGTTTTTCATGAGTTAAAAATCAATACTTTCACACAACACTTGAGTTTTTGTTGAAAGTGTTGATAATACTCGAGTTCTTGATTTCAATACTCGAGTATTGCAAGTTAAAAATGTTTATGAAATCCAACACTCTAAGTGAAAACTCAAGTATTGAGATGAAGTATTACAAACACTCGAGTGATGATTTTGAATACTCGAGTATTGGCGAAATATGTTTTGACAAAATACTCTCATGTGAAACTCGAGTATTGGTGTTGAAGTATTGACAACACTCGAGTATTATGTTGTAATACTCAAGTATCGGGTTGTGTTTTCAAAAGAATACTCAACATTTGAAGCAGAATACTAGAGTTACAAATGGAAGTATAGACAACACTCGAGTATTGAGTTTAAATACTCAAGTATTGAGTCAAAATACTTGAACTTGAAGAATAACACTCGTGTTGTGGAGGAAGTGTTGACAACAATCGAGTGCTTGTTCTCAATACTCAAGTATTGGGCAAAAGTTTTCAAATAAAAGACAACACTTCAAGCACAACACTCGAGTATTAGATGAAAGTATTGATAACACTCGAGTTTTGACTTCTGAATACTTGAGTATCGAGCTCCATTTTCTAAAAAACACAACAATTTTATCTAACACACTCGAGTAATGGCAGAAAAGTGACAACACTCGAGTTTTATATTTTCAACACTCGAGTATTGTGATATTTCAAATGATTTCACTTCAAGTTTTCTTCTGAATACTCGAGTATCAACTAAAAGTATTCTTAACACTCGAGCATAAGGATTTCAACACTCAAGTATTTACACTAAATTTCAAAATCTCCTATAATACTCTCAAATAACACTCGAGCAACTTCAAAAGTGTTTGTGAAACTCGAGCATTGACAGAAAACACTCGAGTATCATTTCATAAAATTCAAAATGCTTGATTAACACTCGAGTACTTTGAATAAACACTCGAGTATTATTTCTCAACATCTATTTTCTCTCTCTGACAGCTTTTTACATGCTCTGCATCTTTCCTTATTCGTGACTAATAACGTTTGAACTTCACCTGCCCTCATAAATGCAGAAGTCCAGGATCATAGAAAGAGAAAAGCTGTCCTTATAGACAGATTGCATAATTCAAGCCTTCGTCATCCACGCTACTCAGAAGCATTTATACAGCATTAATGGCGAAGACAAAGAGTTGGTTGATGAGAGTAACGGATATTAAACTCTATCTAATGGCAACTTCATTCCTCTCATCTATAAAAGCCCCAAACATTCATTACAGAGACAACGATCAATTATGAGCATTAAAAGCTACACATCAGTCTCTCTGTGATTTCTTCAATTCTTATTCTGAACTTCATTGATTGCTATCTACTCTTTGTGAGAGTTTCCTTGAGCAATACTTTTTGTAACCTGTGAGATATTTCAAGGTTGGTATCTTAAATTTGTTGGGTTAAGATTTGGATAGAAGAATAGAGAGTGTAAGACTCTGTTTCATTGAGAATTGTAAGGGGGTGAGAATCTCCATTGTAAAGGCTGAAGAGCCTAATTTTGTTGGTGATTAGTGGATTATAAAGCTCAGAGGCACTCTAAGGACTGGACGTAAGTCTGAGGGACCGAACCAGGATAAATCTTCGTGTTCATCCACATTTTACTCCTTCAGTAACTTTACTCTTATTTTGATTTTATTTTCAAAATTTTTAATCTGACTAATTCACCCCCCTCTTGGTCAAATCCTATTCTAACATTTAGAACTATTGGTTGGTTGCAGAAGTCTCCTTGTTATGTGAGGAGCACTTTGATGTATATCTTATTGTTGTTTGGAGCTTGTTCTTGGATTTTGTAAAATTTGGGATGATGAACTTTAAGGGGAGATGATGTCCAAATTTTTACTTGATATAGGAGAGTGAAATTCAAGCTATACCATCCATGAAAATGAGTTTGAGATCAAGAATATGTTGGTATAAGTGTTAGAAATTGGAAAAAAAATAATGTTGATGATATTGTGTGTATCTCAGCCAGGTCTGAAATTTGAGGAAGAAGTGTTGTTTTGATTATTTTGATGCTTCCAATGGTTTTAAAATGAGTTTTTGTGTAGGATAAAGGTGAACATAAGTTTAGGGAAACATTAGAAAACATTAAAGACAAGTTTAATGTATTAAGGCTTATATAATTCAAAGGGGTGTTTAAGGGAGATTCACATTGATTTTGCCTTGGAAATTGTAACACCTCTTATTTATCCCTCTTAGCTTCCATTATGATGATTTGGAACCAATTAGTGGCCTTAAATAACTCACAAAGTTCAAAAGGATCAAATTGAAAACTTTCATTTTTATGTGAGTTACTATTCACAGCTTTTCGGGCCAACTTTGAAAATTCATAACTAATTTTAGAAAAATTGAAATTGAGTGGTTCAAACTTCTATTTGAATCATACAAATTCTTTTATGAGGAAAAAATACTTATTTGTACAAAAATGTGCTCAGTTGGTACAGTTCAATTCTTGAAAATGTACTGTTCATATGGTAATTTTCCATTTTCCTAGGATTTTCTATGATTTTTGCCAACTTTGGACAGTCATAACTTTCTGTAAAAAAACTCCAATTCTAGTGATCTTTAGGTTAGAAGGTCTTGCTACCTTATGCTCTTAATTTTCCTTTAACTTTGGTGCTTTCTTGATTACATGAGAACTTAATTCCTTGCATGAAACCCTTGCCTACATAATGCACAACATTATGGCCATTAAACATAAGCCATTACCAAGGCAAAATTCAATGTAAAACGCCCTCAAACTTCTCTTTGAATTACATAGGTCTTAAAACATCAAAACTTGTCTTTAATGTTTTCTAATGCTTCCCAAAACTTGGGCTCACTTTTACCCTACACAAAATCTCATTTTAAAGCCATTGGAAGCATTAAAATCATCAAAAACACACTCCTTTTATGCAATTTCCAGATTTGCACGAAAATTGCCAAAAATTGGAAAAATGCTTCTTTTCAACTTTTCTTGATATGTAACCTCATCTTCTTGTTTCCAAACTCATTCCCATGGATTATATAGCTTAAAATTAACTCTCCCACATTCAATAGAAATTTTGGCAGCATAACCCTTAGGGTTTGAGATTCCAAGATTCCAAATACAACAACAATCAACACAAATCATACACCAATCAACTCCTTATCATGTAAGGAGTGATTTACAATCAATCTTTTTCTCTAAATCCCACTCTTTCTCATTTTTCTTCTCATGAACCCTAACTTTACAGCCACCAAAAGAGAGCCAAAACCAAAAATCTAAATCGATAGAAAGGTAGAGGAAGCTCCAAGGATCATGAATATATATGGTTTTAGGTGCTAAAGTATCTTACCTTAGCTTTCCTTGAAATTTCTCTTCTCTTGCTTGTATATAAATGGTGTGAACTTGAGACCCTTGGAGGAGGAGGAAGATGACGAAATTACGGAGAGTAATGGGTAGAAATGTTGTTTAATTATGCTCTCACAAATGAATCAAGGGCTAAGATGATAGCTTACTTGTTAAGCTTTAATCTAAGGGCTTAAGATGAAGCCACACATGCTTGTCTCTCATTGGCTAACCAAAGTGATCATAATGGGCTGCACGTGGATGGAAAAATCTGTTGGGAACCTTGGTTACACTAACCAAACCGGTTACCCTTTGGTTACTTCTACCAATTACAACTTTCATAGGTAAAAGTAACTTAATTCCAATAAATATTTTTCCACTTTTCTGGAGATATTTTCTTTCTCTTTTAATCTACATATTTTCCTCTTGAACGTGACAAATTTATTATCCTCAAAATACCCCTTGATTTCCTCAAATTTTATAGGATTATTTTATCCTATCCAAAAGGAAGAAATACTTTTAGGGCATTAAAAATTTCTACATTTTTCATTGATTCGCTAGCCATTTTTCTTTTCCCAAAATGCCCTCTATATTTTCTAAACTTAATTTTTGAGATTAATTATATTTTGGGGAATTTCGGGTCTTTTCCTGATTTTCGAGGAAATCGACTTAATCGTACACCAGGCAATAATCCTATTAAATACTATAAAATTCACTAAATTTTTCTATGCCCTGAACTCAACTGATTAAGGTCTCTTGATACCTCAAATAACTATTTTTGGCCATTAAATCTTCAAAATCTATAAATAGAATTCTAGGTCGATTTTCAACAATCCGTCAAATCTCTGTCAACCAGTGAGTTCTGCTCTATCTTTTGGGCCTCTGTGAATTTTTTTGATATTTTGGTCAACAGTTGACTTTTTTACGACTTTGACTTTGTCAAATGAGCAAAATGCCATTACACTTTCTCTTAATGACCAAAATGCTCTTACACTGTCTAACTTTTCATAATTCCCATTTTACCTTTGACTTTGTCGCCGTTGATCTTTTGGTTTCTGACCCCCCTTGAGCACATCCAAGGAGGTCACCCATCCTAAAATTGCTCTAGGGCGCACGCTTAACTTTAAAGTTCCTACCGACTTCCATCCACTAGGCCAAATCTGATTCTGTGACTTTCGGCCCAACAGCATCAACTTTTTCCGTACTTTCTATTCATGTCTCTAACTTGACTTTTGACCACTGGTTTGGCCCTTTTATCCAATGACCATATTGCCCTTGGTCATTATACGTAATGACATTTATGTCCCTGGCTTACATTTTTAGTAATTTCAAAGCCTTAGGACTAAATTGACCTGGGTCTCTTTGGTCCATTGACATCGTCTCTTTCTGTACTTTCATTTCAGGGCCTTGTCTTATCTCATATCTATCAGTTTGGCCTCTATTTCAGTTTACAGAAAATGGTGGATATTACAAAAATGGCTTGTGTTTGATGGCCACAATCTTGTGAATTGTATAGGCAAAATTTTGGTGAAAGGAATTAGTTCCCCAAGTGATCAAGAGAGCATTCAAGCTAAAAGAGAAATTAAGAGTTAAAGGTAGCAAGACCATCTAACTCTAATCTAAATTATTATGAAAATTCTTTTGAATGATGCATGATTTGATTTGAAATTTATGATGATGAAAGTATGGATATGTGCATGTTTATGCTATGTCCATATGCATTTATGTGTTTCATGTTGCACTTTTATTAGTCCACATTTATATAGAGAGTTGTCATGCATTTTATGAAGTATGTTAGATAGTTTTGCTACTGGGATTTTCAAAAATCTCATTCTCCCCCACTAACCATTTTTAGGTGGTAGCTCATCAAAGAGTAAGGAGAAAGTAAATGATGCTTAATGCAAGATTTGTATATGTTTATGATTATGGTTTGATGTTTTAAACTTAATGTTATTTTGATTATGGATTGTTATGTAATATGTAACCTAAACTCATGCATGTTTGCTATGAAGTAGCTAATGTATGCCTAAGAATTTTCAATTGCATGGCTGATCATGAACAGGAAGCTTAGAAGTTATGTCAAAGTTGGTCAAACCCCATACTTTGACCTGTCGTGAAGTAGGGCAAATGGATTCCAAATGAGCTAAACTTTTCCAGAAAAATATTTCACATTACAGTTTTTAAAAAAAGCCAAAGAACACTGGATTTGGTGTTTTGTACAAAAATTTATGGCATTCCAAAGTTTGAAGAAAATCAAGAAAAACCTGGGAAAATTGAAAAATTACCAAGTGAATAGTACTTCTTTGCGCAATAAACTGTATCAATTAGGCAAGTTAATTCCCTATAAAGGAACTTATAAGCTTCAAATAGAAATTAGAATCACTGAATTTCAATTTTTCTAGAATTAGTTATGAATTTTCAAAGTTGGTCCAAGAAGCTGTGAATAGTAACTTTGAAACTTGAAAGTTTCCACTTTGATTCCTTTAGACTTTTTAAGTTATTTGAGGCTTCAAACTGGTTCCAAATCAATATAAATGGAAGTTATGAAGGATAGTAAGGTGTGTTACCGTTAATGAACACTTGCTTCCCAAGTTAGACAGATGAAAATTAGGTTCACAGCCATAGAAGTTCAAGTACCAGAGGTTCAAATTCATGGATCAGAAGAATGTTGCTTGGTTTTATGCTTCCATGGATTATGTTAGACCTATAGAGGTACCAATTGCTACTTTCACCCTTTCTCTCCAAGTCAATGACCGGTAATTGCCCCCTGTATGATGCAGAAATTCTTTACACATCAATTTCAAGTCTAAGTTCTATGAAAAAAGTTTTCAAAATTCATTTATGAATAAGTTCCAAATATGTAGTTGATAGTAATCCATGCCTGATAGGTACTGGTCAAATGAACCATTGCATGCAAACTTATACACAAGCATCTGCTATTTTTGTATGTGCATGAACACAAAAGCATGACCATATTTCTATGTATAGCTTTAGTTAATGACTGCCCCTCTGACTTAAACATCTCTTCTTCCTGAGACCTAGTTATTTAATGAATCTTAACAGCTTTTTTCAGCAGATTCTGGTACCTCTGTAGCATATTCACAAATTTCACAGCCCGCAGATTCTGGTAAAAGGATTATGCTCTTGTGAATTGCAATAACTGTCCTATAATGAAAGGGACAACACAAGCTATAAGGTATGATTTATATTTGTGGAAATACTTTATGAGATGTCTCAGGGTATTGTAACTAATACTAAGCAGGAGAGAAGGAAGAGCTCTCATCGCCATTTTGCCCTCGGATCTATCCTGCATCCTCTTCAAAACCTGCTCAACCATTTTCTCATCAGTACTGGCATGGATGGACCAACACTCCAAGGTTGCAGCCATTACTGGATGAAGAAGAGGAAGAAGAAAATATGGGTCAGATATAGTTTCAAAGGAGCCAAAGAGTGAGATTCAGAAGGAAGAAGGAACAAAAGGATTTGTGATGGTACCAATGGGAAACGAAAATGGGTATGGGACTGTGGTATGTGGGTGAGAGATAGAGATAGAGTGCGATGGATGGTTGACAGACTCAAAAGAAAGGAGCTGGAGTGGGACAGAAGAAGGGGCGGGAGTGGAATGGATGGTCGACGGTGACAAGGCTAAGGCATAGAATGAGAGAGTCGTGAGTGAGTCACAAGCGCGATGGAATAAAAGGGCCAGGACAAGGAACCTGTGTCAAATATGTATTTTAAAAATTCCAAGATGTAATAAAAGTAAGAGCTTTCAGGATAAGAAAATCAGGGAAGACGAAATGAGAAAGCAATACAATTCTTATTCACTTTCTATATCTCATTCATCAAGTACAAAGCCCTATTTATAGGTCTCTGAGAATGACCTCCAAGGGTCATGACCAATTAATAGTACAATTAATGAGTATTAATTGTAACTCTTCGTATATTGAATAACTCTTTCATTTCTCTATAACAATTCATGCACAACATTTATGATGCAGAAGGCCAAGAGTCAATGGATCCACTTATTTAATATATTTATAACACTCCCCCTTGGATGTCCATTATGAATTTGTCTCATTAAAAACCTTACTAGAAAAAACCCAATGGGACAAAAACGTAGCCAAAGAAAAGAGTACATCATTTATTGATATACTGTCCAATGCTGCCTCATTAAAAGCCGTTCTAGAAAAACCCAGTGGGATAAAACCTAGAAAAGGGAAAACGAGTACGGTGTGTACTGAGTCCCCCTCATGACAACATCACTTAAGATCTCTTAGTTTGTGAAGACTAATGCCATGGACAAGCTTTTGAAAGATTGCACCAGGAAGAGATTTGGTGAATAAATATGTAAGATTCTCATTGGAACGTATATGTTGGATATCAATTTCACCAGAGCATGGGTGAAGAAGAATTTTGGTGAAATATGCTTTGTTCGATCACACTTGATGTACCCTTCCTTCAGTTGGGCAATACATGCAGTATTATCCTCATATAGGATTGTCGAGATCATTTTTCCTGAAGATAAACCAGAAGTTGTTTGTATGTGATGTATTATTAACCTCAACCAAACACATTCTCGATTTGCTTGATGGATTGCTAGAATTTCAGCATAGTTAGATGATGTAGCTGATATAGATTGCTTCATAGATCGCCATGAAGGATAATGCTGTCCAAGAAAAGAGTACACCATTTATTGATACACTATCCAATGCTGCCTCATTAAAAGCCGTTCTAGGAAACCCCAGTGGGACAAAACCTAGAAAAGGGAAAAAGAGTATGGTGTGTATCGATTCCTCCTCATGACAACATCACTTAAGATCTCTTAGTTTGCGAAGACTAATGCCATTGACAAGCTTTTAAAAGAATGCACCAGGAAGAGATTTGGTGAATAAATCTGCAAGATTCTCATTGGAACGTATATGTTGGATATCAATTTCACCATCACTTTGAAGATCACGGGTGAAGAATGTTAGTGTAGGATTTTACAAGAGAGGGTGAATTGCTAACTTTTTAAAATTATGGCATAAATCACATAAATTAAAATGAAGTCACCGAGAGTGTAGAGGAAGAATAGGCACGATGATTTATCCTGGTTCGGTCCTCTCTGACCTACGTCCAGTCCTCAGAGCTCCTCTGAGATTTGCAATCCACTAATGATAACAAATCTGGCTTCACGAGTCTTTACAACCAAGGAGTCACACTCCCCCTTGCTATTTGCAAGAAAGCAGAGACCTCCACTCTCTATTTATTGACAAACTCATAGCCCAATAATCTCAAGGCCCCTACCTTGAATTTCTTACAGAATACAAGTATGAATCACAAGATTAAACTCTGAAAAGAGTATATGTCCTTATCACTAAAGCTCACAGAGTATTTTGAATGTTACATAAGACAGTAAGCATATGAATAATAGCGTAGTTGGTCGTATCTTCTTTCGTCTTCAATGCTTCTCTATTTATAGTTGAAGTTATTTAATGTGTCCATTAGAGAGAGCAAAATATCTGTAACTCAGATTGAAATGTTGTAATAATTATGTTTCCTTGACAACAGTATTTGCAACCTGATAAAGACCCATTAGTTGTCAGAGCAAAGGTTTTGGGATGATTTAGTTGTTAATGCATTAGTTATGCATTGTTGTTTAGCATGTTATGTGCTTTACTATGTTATGGCATATATTGGTTGGTTACCTCTTATGATGGTATGTTAGTTAGTTATGTACCATATTCATGAATTTATGAATAAATGTGACTAGCTAAACATAAAAAGCCAAGTATAACAGTGGAAGAACAGGATAAGAAGGAACCTTCAGAGATCGAATCCAAAGTGATAGAATCACTTTAAGATTTGAATGAAGTGTCCGAAAAAGAGAAGGAGCTAGCACAAGAACTACCAGAATATGCAAGGGACGACAAATTTGAAGGTCCAGTGTTTGATAGGATTGCTTCTCTGCAGCGCATACTGGATGCTAACACCTGAGGACTTTGAGAGTATACCACTCTACATGGACAAGGGTTTCAGTTAGCATATATTTAGATGGACTAAAGAGGCATATGATTTGGATCCGATTGCCCCAAAACGTGAGAGCCCGGTAGAGATATCGGTACTTACAAATGAGCTTTCTCTGATGAAGAGACTAAGATGTGATGCTTGGTTGACGTAGTTACAAGAAGAACCTGTTATGATTGAGCCAGAGAGGCCAATCAAGGTTGAAGAAGAGAAGTCTTCTATGAAGACAAAATTTTCCTGTACTTCTTCCTAATCAGATTCTAATGTTATAGTATTATCTCGGAGCTTGAATGAAGTGCAAGAGTAGTACAAGAATCCAAATGTGGATTATAGAGCCCCTGTAGATGACAAGAATTGTAAGGGGATTAAAAATGGTAAAGCTGCTTCTCTAGTATGCCATTTGAGTGCGAACACTAATGGACTCTGAGAGCATACAACTCTACAAGTGCGAACTTTTCATCTGTCATGGATCTAAAGGGCCAAAGAGGCTTATGAGCTGGAGTAATTAGCCCTAGATGCAACTGGTGATAAAGAATGGTTGTGGGCTTTGATGGCCGCTATTCCAAGATATTAAGATATTGAGAATGAAATTTGCGTTGAGAAATTATTGATAAAGTTGTGGCCAATAACGTAAGAGTCAGAGTAGCAGAGTGGAAGTGCAAAGAGTATTAAAGGTATTGAAAATTGTTAAAAAGCCTCGTGATTAATATGAGTATAGTGGATGGATTGTAAGAGGCATAGTAATTGCTGCAATTCCAATGTGCAACAGTAGCCATGACAGATGTCTCAACCAGGATGACCCCATTTATTTTATGACTACTAAAAATGGAAAAGGCATAGTATTAGCAGCGGAGTTGAGGATACTTCGTGATGAATTATCTGCTAGTTATAGGCTTATATCTGTATGTGATAAAGAATTAAGGAAGATGACATATGTTACTCCTATAAATAGTAAAGATAAAACTTTCAAGACTTGGTGATGCCTTCAACGTGAAGGTTGTGATTAATGATATTATAATATATCTTTTGGCATCAGAAAATGTGTAACAATCAGACCAACTTGAAAAGTGAGAAATGAAGTCCTTATTAATGTTAAATGCCACTACTAAGTGATTAAGAGGTTATGAGAAGTTCCAGATGGGAACAAGATACACTACGAGATAATGAAATGGGGATGCACTCAACGAAAAGTATGCTAGAGAAAGTGCTAGCCAACAAATATCTCTCTATGTTTTGAGCGGTGATCTTCTAATGCCATAATGATATTGCCATGGTAGGGCGTGCTACTTCCTGATAGATAGGAAGGGGTAGGACCCTGATAGACAGGGATCAGTGGGATAAATCGTCGCTATTAGGGGAGCTGTTTCCTAAGAGACAGGAATAGTATGAGATAGTTGCACCAATGGTAAAACATGGGGTGCTTCTCTTTTCATACAATATGGGATAGTTACACTAATGGTGAAACATAAGGTGCTTCTTTTCCATATATTCCCACATGATAAAATACAGCATATGGAATACCCCTAAAATGAAAAGGGAAGAATGGGCTAATATGAGTTAAGGGTAAAGTCCCTTGAATGATTTGGTTACATGATAATGCATGAGATAATCCTCTTTCTTTGCAACATCGTGGTGATAATCATAGAAAGAATAGTAAGGATTATTAAATCCATTGATATAGCAGATGGACCGAAAAGATAATAAATGGCCTGATGAATAAAAATTAATGTTTGAAAGCCCAAGTTGTATGGTAAGAGCAATGTGGCCTAAGGAGGATGATAAATAGTAAGAAGTTCCAGAGGTAATAAAAGGAAGTAAATGAAGTATAGAATTATGAGTCCTGAATAGAGAGTAATCAGGCCAGCTAAGTATGAGATATTATGTGGAGGCAAGGAATATCAAAAAGCTTCAAAATGAGAGCTTAATGACTTAAATATCAATGAAAATAGAGTGATGCCTCTAGATGGATTTGAATGTGAAATGAAAGAATCCCTTCTAGATATTCCGGTAGTCAGGGTGTGACACCTCTAATTTATCCCTCTTAGCTTCAGTTATAATGCTTTGGAACCAATTCGTGGCCTCAAGTAACTTAAATTGTCAAAAGGGACTAAATTGAAAACTTTCATTTTTAAGAAAGTTACTATTAACAGTTTTTAGGGCCAACTTTGAAAATTCATCACTAATTCTAGAAAAATCGAAACTGAGTGGTTCCAACTTCTAATTGAAGCTTAAAAATTCCTTTATGAGGGAAAAATACTCATTTGAACAGTAACTTGTTCAGTTGGTACAGATCAATTCGTGAAAAAGCACTATTCATATGGTAAGTTTTTCATTTTCCCAGGTTTTTCTGTGATTTTTCGACAACTTTGGATAGTCACAACTTTCTGTACAGAACTCCAATTCCAGTGATCTTTGGCTTGTTTTAAAGCTTGTAATATTTTTTCACCAAATTTCAGCTCATTTGGAGTTCATTTGCTATATTTCCCGTCAGGATAAATTAGAGCATTTGGACAACTTAACTTTTAATACTTAGCCAAATTTCTACTCCTTTTAAACTCATAACTTAACATCTTGGTTTTTAACCCTCCTTTAACCATTCTAACCTAAGAAATTAGGAATTCACCTGCTATATACTAATTGTCATAATGTCCAAATTAATTACACATGTTCCATACAAATCACATTACAACATTGTCATTAAAACATAATGTCCATAATAAGTTCACATCATTATGCATCAACACTTTCTTCATGCATCACTAATCTTCTCCTTACCCTTATGAGAGCATCCACCTAAAAATTGTTAGTTGGGGAGAGTGAGATTTCAAAGAAATCCCAATAGCAAAACTTTCTAACAAGTTTCATAAAAATGCATGACATGTTTCATAAAAAGTGTGAATGCATAAATGGAATGAATGTGCACATGAGACATGTATATGCATATGGCCATAGGACATCAATCACATATTCACACTTGCATTCTCATAAAATAAGTCATGCAAAGTTTCCATACAATTTCACAACATAAGGATTAAGTTAGAAGGTCTTGCTACCTTTTCTTTTACTTAATGCTCTCTTTGGCTTCTTGAACTTTATCCCCTTGGACCAATTTCTTGCCTACATTATCAACAACATTATGGCTATTTAGCTTGAGCCATTTGTCAATCAAAAACTAAAACAAAACTCCCTTGAAACAATTCTTGAGTTTAAAGTTCCTTAAGAACCCTAACTTTACTTTATTGTATTCTAATGCTTCCATAAACTTGCCATCACCTTTACTCTACACAAAAACTCATTTTGGACTCATTGGAAGCATCAAAATCATCAAAACAAACTCCCTTCCTCAAATTCCAGCCAGGGCCGAG
>JANTPZ010144562.1:1619-18308 GCA_025593235.1 Vachellia pachyceras | reverse complement strand
TAGAAGGATTTTAATAGATAATTTTAAATAGTTTGAATTTTTGATTTGGCCATTTATTATTTTATGATATTTTTTACAAACAGATCTAACAATTACTATTTTTGGACTATTTGATCAATTAAAATTTTATTAAATAATTTATTTGAGTTATTGGGAATGTTAGTAGTATTTTTCAACAATTTATATTTTTGAAAAAAATGTAAGATTTATGAAATAACAATTTTACGATGAAAATATAAATTTTAAATTGGGGATTTTGTATAATAATAGGTATTTGATGTTCAATTATGATTTAAATGAATTATTATAGTTATGAAAAGTGAAAAATTTACGTAAGAATAAATGATTGAGATATGAATATAAAAATTGTAATTTTTCGTATTTAATTCAAAATTTTTAAATTAATTATGTAAATTGTGTATTAAATTTGTGTCTACATTATTGTGTACATTGTGTATGCGATCCAAAATTTTGAATTGTATTCTTGACTTTTAATGTTTTTAAGGTTAAGTTTAGAGTTTAGGTAACTGGTGTTAATTATCTTATATGACTTTACGGGTTGTAAGGTGTTTTTAAAACTTTACTTTATTTATAATATTTATGTGCTTTTGAAAGATCATGTATATGTTTAAATATTTACATATATCAGTGAAGCAGTGTTTTTTTAAAGTATATGTGTGGGTTGTGATTATTGTTATTGAGATGATTATGTGGTTTGTTATTATTGTGGGATATAATAAAAGAAAAATACATTATTGTGGGAAACAAGGCCTGCGTGATAGCTGTTGCAAATCATCAATGTTTTAGATGTGAAAAGTATATTTTAGATAAAATTGATTTTCTTCAAATCCGATTTATAACAGTTGATTACTAGAAGCACATTTGAATAGTTTATGGCTAAAGGCATAAATCAAAGTTGTAGCTCAAAAATCGATTATAACATCAATTAAGAAAACTCATTATGTACCGTATCAAAAAAGTGAAAAGAAAAGAAGAAGATGAAAACTCAATGTGCAGAAATAATAGGGGTATTTAAGAAAAATTATAAATTTAAAAGATAAAATGAATTAAATCTTAAATTTAGAATTTGAAGTAAACTCTTTCTCCAATTTTTATATTTAATACAAAAATTATTATTACTTGCAATGTAGCGCACATGCGCTTGGAAGGATTTGGATCCCACCATATTACACTATAGTATTATTTTTAAGCTCCCCACACATTTTATTATTTCTTACAACAGGCCATGCATGCAATTAAACAATTCAGGGAGAAGATTTCAACCTTAATTAAATTTAAGAAATTTCAAGATAGAGGCTGCTAGGGCTTCTCAATTCAGCTTCAATGCCACAAACCCACACCATAAATCTTGAAGAAACTGAGAAATGAGAGGATGAAGTTTAGATCATTATCAATTTCCCAGGGTATTAAATCCGAATTTATTATCGGAAGCATACAATTACAAGGAAAAGGAGGATCAGTTAAGGCAAAGATGATGATTTTCATATTCATCAACTTTAATTTGTAAATTTTATTATGGATCGAGATAAATTCAGATGGAACCATGTAGGACTACAAAAGTGAACAAACTTTACTTCCAAATATTTAACACCCAAGGTTTGATGATGAATGCTATGATTCATAAGATAATTTTGAAAGAAAAGATCTTAATTAAATATAAAAATAAGCCATCGAGACAAAATTAAGAATTCAAAAGCAGATTAAAGTGTTTTGCGCTAGACTCTTTTTGCTTCTGCTGTGAAATGGTCGATTTTGGCACTAAGTATGTGAAAAAAAATAGTACTAATTTATCAATCTGATATCAAAATGCACGCCTAACTCAATAAATTTTGGATTAGTAATGCTAATAAACTTTTATTTACACTTCATTATTTTCACCAACAACCCTCAATCACTATCAATGTAATAAGCTCATCTTAACATAACTTGGGATAAGCATTCTTTTAATACTAAATACACTTAAATAAATTTTTGTCTACATAGGCTCTGTCTCCTGTAAGGAAATGATTGCTAAGTACTCGAAAGAACAAAACTGCAAACAACATGCAAATTTGGAGCAACCGGCTTGATTTAGCATTTCTAAAGAGGGTAGAGAAAATAAATCATTAGGAATACTAACTAGACTAGTACAGTTCCTCAAATTTAGGAATTCGAGATTTGAAAGATCAGCAATAGATGGAGCAAGGTGTGATAATTTAGTGCATCCTTCAAGCTCCATCCTCTCAAGACGTGGAAGCCATCTGAAATTTGCATCTTTATTAAATTCTTGGACCAACTAAGATTCATGTTCCTCAAATAAGGGAATAGCTGTGGATGAAAGAAGTGTACAAGACGGTTAGCTAAACAATGTCTAAAATTTAAAAGGGTGCAAGCACAGTTTACATCACCTTTTTCATTTCCCATGCTTTATCCAACGTACTTGTGGTGGTGCCATCACGGAACTCTCGCATAAATTTGATGGTGAAATCAGGGAACTCTGCTTTATCCCATATACTTGTGATGCAACCATGGGGCAAAATCAATTCCTTAAGATAACATGGTTCAAAACTCGATGGCAACCAAGTGAACGGATATTGGTGCCATGAAATGTGCACAAGTTGCTTCGAAAGATGGCTCAGGACTCCAGAAAATTTTACATTACGAATTATGAGCACTCTAAGATTGTGCATGCGCGACAAAGCTTCCACTCTTAATGTACTGTCTTGTGAATCTTCTTCTAATTCCAATACTAGAGCTTCAACTTTAAGGTCAACAGCCTGAAAAAAAAGGACACATTCATATAGGAAAGATGCAAAACGAGATTACTTCAATTTAAGTACATTATAACATTTAAGTTTTAGAAAAATTGTAGCAAAACTTACTATATCATTTTGCATAACTTTATAAATATCATCGAAATCCCAGGTCCACTCTTCAGGCTTGGAAGGGAAATCATGGCGAACAATTTCTCTTCCCATTTCTTGTAATAGACCATGCATCTGTATTTTTTTGTCTTTAATACACATAAGGGATTTTTCAACTAAAACTTGTACATCATACTGCACATTAATATGATTCTCTGTTTTGAAAGAATAAAATATATCTTGTAAAATTCCTTTGACATATTCAATCTCTTTTCCTACGAAATAGCATACAATGTCTAAAAATGAATGTTGAGCACTGCTCTCTAGTTCATCAAAACTTGTTTTGAGGATCCTCATTATCACAAAGCTAGCAACCTTTTTGAATTCAACGAATGCTGTGCTCCATTCAGAGGCTCTTTTGTTGTTATGATGATTGTGTTCCCTCCCCCTAACCAGTTATGTTTTACCACCCAAGCCATCTGTTCTAGACGTGTGCGAGTGATATTGTCAATAACCACGAGACCGTTATTGAGACTTGTTAGGCTTGCGATGTCATCAAATTGACATAAATCAGATAGGAAATGAGAAGCATAAAAAAAGTGAGAGATCCTATCATAGAGAACTCTGGCAAGAGTTGACTTGCCAATTCCGCCCATACCACAAATGCCCACAACTCTAACTTCATCACTTGAACCCAAACCAAGAAGTTCTTGTACTTCTCTCACTCGAGATTGCATTCCCACTAGGTCTGCATCAACATAAACTAATTCACGCACTTTTTTTTTTACCTCTCTAACCATGTCATCAATAAGTTCTGGCCATGGCCTGAAGTAAAAACAAAAACAGAAGCGCTAAATTAATCCGTTATCCAACACCCTGTTTTACTGATTGATAGAGAATAAAGCATGACAAAATTTACTCACTTGCATGGTACATGCCAACCAAAGAGATTGGCCACCTGTTTCATTGCTAACCTCCATCTGTGTACATCACGTGAATTTGCTGAGAACTTTTGTTCATATTCAGCGAAAGCTTTTTGGAAATAATTACTCTGCTTTTGTGCCTCAGATGGATCTACATCATAGAAAATTGGGAAAAAGTACATCGCGGTTCATGAATGCACTCAGCTATCGCAGAGAGCTCCTCAAGGCACCATATGGAAGAAGCATAGCTTTTGGAGAAGACGACAATGGAAATGTTTGGATTGCTGAATTGCTTTAAGAAGGTTATCGGGAAGAAAGATGGAATCAGCTGGGTCAAGCTTCTTATCATCCCAATAGGTGTTTAGATCGTTACTTTCAAGAGCAGCCCAAAGGCTATCTGTGAATCCGCAAGTTTCATCATCTCCTTTGAAACTCAGATACACATGAATCGGCTTTGATGATCCGCCAATGAAACTCTCCATGTGTGTCTGTAACCTTAAGCCTTGATGATATCTAAGCTTAACTATTTGAAGATATTTGAAGGGCTCTGAATGAAAACAAGGGAGGACGTTAAGGTGTAAATTTCTTGGAACTTGCCCTGATACAGATGTGAAAGTTCAAGCCTTTCTAATTTCTATGCACCCCGTGGCGGTCAATTCCTTGTTGACCCAGCCACATGATATTCTTGTGCACACCTTTCATTGGTTCTTCTGCCCAAGTTCAATGATATTTCACATTTTCTAACTTATTTTTAAATAATGTATTCAGCTGCTTTAATCTATTTATAAAAATATCATTTGACTTTTATATTAAAAATTACAAAGGCAAAATAAATAATTACTTGGAATTTATATAATAAATTTAATTCTTTTTATTGCTTTTCTTAGTGCGTATAAATTGAAGTTTGTTATAGTAAAGATTGGAGGAAGTATACAATTTAAAAATCTTAGGTTCTATTTATAAAAATCAGTATATTAATATAGTCATACATATTTTTAGTGACACACACAAGAAATTAGAAGAAAAAATAGTTGTATTGCACTACTGTTTATGATTTGTGAATTTAAGTTAGACATATACTTTTTATGTGTGATATTATTGATCCCTTTCGTGGAAATTAAGGGGACCAATGATACACCATATGAACCTTTCTAATTTCCATGCACCTCAATGGCGGTCGATTCCTTCTTGACCCAGTCACATTCTTGCCCACGCCCTACGTTCCTTCTACTTCTGCTCAAGTTCAATGATATTTCTCAATTTCTTATTTTTTTTGTATTTTTAAATAATGTATTTAGCTTTCTTAATTTATCAAAAAAAATCAACTAACTCATATTTATACTAAATGTAGTGTGGTTATTAAGGGTAATATTAAAATTTACCTGAATTTTACAAGGAATTTAATTCTTTTAATTGTTCTAGTACGCACGAAGTTTGTTATAATAAAGATTTTTTCTTAGTTGAGAAGTCCTCTAGAGTGCGTTTTCCGTCTCCTATTTCTTTTCCGCGTCTTCAGACTCCGTTGACGCCATTCATCCAACCATGAGTGGCTAATTTCCCGATTCCTTGGTATATTGGTGACACTAACCGGAGTCCGGTGTTGTAATGGGGGAGTCATTGTACTTGAATTCATATTCCACTCTTCATGTATATGATTTAGTTTCTAAGTCTCTAGATTCATATTTTGCACGCATGGATGAGGATTTCACTTTGACGGTAAAGAAGTACTTTTATGTAAGTCGAGGTAAATATGTAAAGGAGACTATCTCATTTTGCAGAAAAACACTGCTGAACGTGCGTTTGGCTTTTCCAAAAGCTTTAACCAACAAGTCCATTGTATTTGTACTCTTGAAAATTAATCTGACTGTGACATTTCTTTTAGTCATTCAATTGATGTAATTCCTTTATCCTCCTGAAATCAATAGTTCTCTGGGTTTATAATAAAGATTAGATGCAGTATATAATTTAAAAACCTTAGGTATTTATAAAAATCAATATATCAATATATATATATTAGTGACACATAAGGAGTACATATCTATCTTATATTCACAAATCAACCATTGGATGTTTTTTTTTGGGTACGCACCATTGGATGTTGATCCAGCGGTGGAGATAATAACGGAAAGCTTCGGTAACAAAAAAAGGATTTTTCCGCACGTTCGTATTAGCAGAACATCAATTATGGAAACGTTGATCGCACACAAAGCATGTGCGTGCTCGTTGTAAAATGAATAATAAGTTCAATGATATGTGATTGATCCTTAATGTCAGACATAATTGAAAAAGTTGATCGTGATAGTAAGTATATGACATATTTCTAATTTTTATTATTTTTTTAAATCATCCTTATTGCTGCTCTTTCAATTGTAATCGAGTAAAAAAGATAAGGAGGAAAATAAAGAAGAAGATTAAAGTGTTTTAAGGAAAAAAAAAGTCATATAAACCAACTTAATTAGCTAATTGGCTAACATACCATGGAAGAGCGATTCTACAACATATTGAATACCAACTACACTTAAATGGATTTTTCTCTACATGGCTTTTGTCTCTTGCAAGGAGGAAATGCTTGTTGAATACTCTCTCTTTCTGCAAGCTCCTGAAAAGGATAAAACTTCAAACAATATGCAAATTTGGTGCAACCAGCCAGATTTTGCATTTCTAAAGAGGATAGAGAAAATAATTTGGAATACTAACTAGACTAGTACAGTTCCTCAAATTTAGGAACTTGAGCTTTGAAAGATCAGCAATAGATGAATCAAGGTGTGATAATTTGGTGCATCCTTCAAGCTCCAGCCTCTCAAGATATGGAAGCCCTTTGAAATTTGGCATATTCATTAAATCCTTGGACCAACTAAGATTCATGTTCCTCAAACTACAGAATACCTGTGGATTGAAAAAACGTGTACAAGACTGTTAGCTAAACAATGTCTAAAAATTACAAGGGTGCTAGCAAAGTTAATATCACCTTTCCCTTTTCTCATTCAGTTGTGCTGGAGCTATCAGGTAACTCTTCTTCATTCCATATACTTGTGATGCAGCTATGGGGCAAAATCAATTCCTTAAGACAAACTGGTTCAAAACTTGATGGCAACGAAGTGAACGGATATTGGTGCCATGAAATGTGTTGAAGCTGCTTCGAATGATGCATTAGGACTCCAAAAATTTTCACATTACGAGATATGAGCAGTCTCAGATTGCTTATGAGTGATAAAGTTTGCACTCTTAATGCACTCCCTTTTGAATGCTGTTATAATTCCAAAACTACAGCTTTAACTTTAAAATCAGTAGCCTGAAAAAAGGTACACATTTATATAGGAAAGATGTAAAGTGAGATTATTTCAATTTGAGTACATTATAACATTGAGGGTTTAAAAAAAAATTGTACCAAAATTTACCATATCATTTGGCATAACTCTATAAATATCATTGAAATCCCACAGCCTGCTCCACTTTTCAGGCTTGGAAGGGAAATCATGCCAAACAATTTCTTTTCCCAGTTCTTGTAAAAGACCATGCATCTGTATTTTTTGTTCTATAATAGTCATAAGGGATTTTCCAATTAAAACTTTTATTCTTCACATAATATCTCTTTATCGTAATAGGGTATATATCATTTAAAATTCTTTCTACATATTTAATCTCTTTCCCTACGAAGAAGCATGCAATGTCTAAAAATGAGCATTGAGCAGCAGAGGTCCAGTTTATCAAAACTTTTTTTGAGGACCTTCATTACCATACAGCTAGCAACCTTTTTGAATTCAACAAATGCTGTGCTCCATTCAGAGGCTCTTCTGTTATACACAAGAATGAGGCCAGTTTCACAATTGCTAATGGAAGGCCATTAGCATAATCGAGTGCCCTATTTATAAGCTCCTAATCATAACCACTTATTGGATAATCACACCTGAAAGCTTTTCTACAAAATAATTGCAGAGCTTCATCATTGGCCAATAGTTTAACCCTATATATATATGATGCTTCCCAAACATTTTAAGCACTCCTTCATCTCTGGTTGTTATGATGATTCTATTACCATCCCGTAACCAGTTCGATTTTACAATCCAACCCAATCCAAAAGAGCCCATAAACAATATCATAACATGAATTTTAATGCGAAGATATTTGATATGCCAATACTAAAATTAAATTATGATTCTGATTTTTTTTAAAAATCAAGCAAAAACAGTTCAAATCTTATAACAGAGTGTAGATAAAATGGCAAACAGTGTTTTTAATAAATACTGGATTTTATTAATTGTCAAGCATGTAATAGTGTAAAATTTAATTCCAATTCCATCCTCATGAAGATTCATGGGTGAAGATTGATGAAAGCTACAAAAATAACCTCCGATATTATAGACAACTTTGCTAGATAATATGCTGCATTAAGATTTTTTCTAAAGTTAAGTCAATAAAACAATTACTAAGTACTAATATTTAATATAAGAGCATTGTTTTAGGGTGATTGAAAAAGCTATATTATATATAGATATATATGCGCGCTCGCTTGGATGCAGAAAATAGTACAAGGAAGAGAAAACTAGACGGAGAAAAATGATCTATTAAGCTTAAGGGGATGTTTTATCAAGCTACTAACGATGTAATACATGTTGGGCCTTGGAGGCTAATTAATCAGAGCAAAACATAATGGTTAGCAAAGATGAAGATGTTAAGTGTTCATATTAAAAAAAGATAATATATGTAATAATTTAATTATAAGGAAAAAAAGAACATTGTTATTGAAGAGAATATAAAATGCATGTTAAAGCAGAACAAATGAGAATTACCTTGTTGCCCTCCCATATTTTTGTGACGTTGCTCTCATGCATAATCAATGAAACAAGTGGCAAAGAAGTGAAAGGATATTGATGCCATGAAACATACCGTGATTTGCTAGGGAGGCACTTTAGTGTTCCAGCAAAGTTTACATTACGAAATATTAGTAGTCTTAGGTTGGTCATCTGTGATAAAGGCTCCATCCTTAATGTGCTTACTTGTGAATCCTCCACATCCAAGACAATAGCTTCAACTTTTTCAGTGGCCTAGAAAAAGCATTCATGCAAAAATAATGAGAAGTTTGATTACTTTAATTACATATGTATTTTCTTCCCAAAAGAAAGAGTAAAACTTACAGTGTTATTTTACATAGCAAGATGAATATCCTCAAAAGACCACAATCTACTTCGGTCTCCTGGTGATTCCTGGGGGATTCTTGTCGAACAATTGCTCGTCCCATTTTTTGAAACAGTCGATGCATTCGAATTCTTTGATCTGGAATATCTATGAGAAATTTCTCAACCAAGAGTGTGATGTCCTCATCAGCAGAAAACCCACAATCTTGCATATTTTCCTTTACATAATTAATTCCCTTCCGTGTAAAAAGCATGCAATATCTAGAAATATCTGCTTCTTCATGTGATCTAGTTCGTCAAAACAAGCTTTGAGTATCTCCATTATCCAATGATCAGGATCTTTTCCTGATTTAGTCAATTCACTCACCCATTTCGCGGCACGTAGTGAAAACAGGCCGAACCAAAAGCTCCGATTGCCATAGGAAGGCCACTGCAATATTGGAGTACAGTATTCGTGTACTCTTGATGCTGTTTTATTAGAAAATTACATTTGAAAGCTTTTCTGCAGAACAGATTAAGAGCTTCATCCTTTGACAATAGTTGAACCTTATATACATCATCTGCTTCAAGTTCTTTAAGGAATCGTTCATCTCTAGCTGTTATGATGATTCTGCTCCCACCACCAAACCAATTAGATTTCACAGCCAACTTCAGTGTTTCTAGATTTTGTGTACGATTAACACCATTAAGAACTATAAGAGTCCTTCGGTGTCTTAGCTTTGGGTTGGCTAAGAAATTCCCTCTTGAATATCCCTCATCTCTAGATTCTCCATCTTCAATGTTTAACGGAAAAATTGTAGCAGAGGAGATACACCAGCACTCACATCATCATCATCATGAAGGAAGCAAGAAGCATCAAAAGGAAGGAAATAAGAAGCACCAATACATTGAGAGATCTTATAGTAAAGAACTGCTGCTAAAGCTGTCTTCCCCTATTCCGCTCATACCATAAATTCTTACAACTCGCATGTATGAATTGATAAAGCATGAATTTTGTTTTAGATCTGAAGCAAGAAGGAGATGACCTCGAAATACAAGCATATATGTTAGATTTATTAAACTTTGGTTCATTAACCAAATTCCTTAATTTATAAGGACATAACTTTTCAAGATATATCTCTTTATTATATATTTTTTATTATATTTGGAGGGACTCTTTCTTTGACACACTCATGTATTAAATTTTCAACAAACTGAAAACTTTCTTGAAACTTGGTACTTATATTTATCAAGTTTTAATTTTTTGGTAATAACCAGCAATTAGAATTTGTACCACTTTCATATTTGGTGTACTTGAGTTATTGAAAATAATATACAGATTATTTTTACTATTTAATGTATGGCCGTTAAATTTGGTTTTTTTTTATTGGCTTGAAGATATAAATTATTGAATATTTTTCCTTTTGTCCTTCAACCCCAAAATAAATCTTACTTTTCCCATTGACACACAATACAATATTGATTCTAATAGAAAGAGTTTTAACTGCTTAAATATAATATTTTAAATTTTAACCTATGTGAATCCAAAAAATGCAGGAGAGATGCCCAATTAGGCTGGATAATGATTAAATATAACTCAATGGTATAATCATATATAAAATTAATTAATTTATCTTGACATTTTAAAAATAAAGGATAGGCTCGTGGCAAATTAGATTTGTAATTATTAGAAGTAAATTTAACTTTTGTTCATTTTAGTCTGAAGTCCACAAGTATTTGGTAATTCTTCCAAATGCATGTCAAAGCACCGTAGAATAGGGGTCAGAACAAATGAGCTATAAAAATCATGCTTTAAATTTATTATTTAATCCATACTTTTCATTGGATTGACTCAAGCAGAACAAATTTTCAAAGACTTATTTCAGAAGGCACAAGGAACTGCAAAGGAAGGTAAGAAATGAAAAGGACCAATAATACGAGGAAGAAAGAGAAATGAAAGTTGAAAAACAGTGTGATAAAGGTGTTAACTTTTGCTCTCATAGATTATAAACCCAATAGCTAAGCCAAATATGTCTTAATAAAAGTCAAACGTTGGTTCCAATAAAAGAGACTACATGTCATTTGAATGCACAATGACTTGATCCAAGTTTAATATGTCTAAATTGAAATTATATATTTCACTTGAATACTAACTCAAAAATCTAAGAATGTTCAGAGAATGTACTTATTCTATTGATATGTATCTTACATTTGTTCTTATTTTAGTTTCAATCTCTCATGGTTAAAATACATGACGTTTGCCCGTCATAGGGTAAAATCATTCAAATTTTTATTAAAGTATAGGATTAATGTTCTAAATAAAATAAAATCTGAGGGATGAATATGATTTTAAACTTAATGGATCAAAATCAAAATGGAGACATATTTGATTACCTAAAGAATGTATTAACCTTTTTTTCCATGTTACAATGAAAAACTAGTTGTAGATCTAACATAAATTTAAAGAAAAACTGGTTCGACTTGAAAGATGTAAATTGACCTTTATTTCTCTGCATCCTACAAAAGTCACTTGTAACGACTGGGAGTGCTTGATGGAGTTATGGAATTCTTAGTTTTTCATTGAGAATCTCCTTGTCTATATATATATATATATATATATATATAATCCACACAACATCTTAACTGAAAAATATCAAACCATTTAGATAACTTGTACGCATCTTTTTCAATCTGTGATTCTATAATACGTGATACTTTCCTATTTCTTAAACAACATCTTATACGCATATTTTTCAATTCGTAGTTTTTCGTTTGTGTTTTTACTAATGATCCGAATGAATAACAAAATGTGCCGAAGAAAAAGATCCCTGTCTAACCTTTTGCAAAGATTCCATCTCACCATCTTTATAACCAAGAGACTACAACTGCATCTTTCACAGTCTCCTCAACTTTCTTTCTAGCATTTAGCTCATTTTCTACGGCAGTAGCTTCTTCCTGTTTTGACCTTAATTGATATACTTTCTCTTTTAGTTCTGTTTCACAGTGGCTGATTTTAGTTTTTAAATATCTTTGCATCAGCTAGCTGATACTCTGATACTCTAAGCACTCCTCATTTCCACTGCTCTTCCCAGCTAGTACACCCTGCCAAAAGTTCCAAGGATGAGGATCAAACTAAGTCCTGAATTGATGGAATGCTCTTGTTAGACATCAAATTGAGCCAATATAATCTTCTCTATACCTGGTATTCCTTTTTTTGATCCTCCAAACTCTTAGAAAGCTCATCAACTCTCCTTTTCGGATTAGCAGCTCCCCATTCAGCCTTTTTTACAGCTAAGGCCTTCTCTTCAGCAGATTGCTTCAAGTCTTCAATATTATTAACAAGCTTAAAACATAACAATAACAATTATCAAGTGAGGTCACTGTTGTGTTTTCCAAATGGCAATATTATAAAACAGAACTACGTTAAAGTTAAAGATATCTTGCAATTGAGCCAAATCTAACTTACTTCTTCTTCTTTGCATTTTTCACTTCTCAGAGAGTCTTCTTTATAACTTGGTATAGATGTTTCCGTCACAAGATTATGTGAAAGTGCATCTACTTTGTCTGACAAAGTTTTCAGTTCCCCACCCATGCGTTCTTCCTTTTCTGTCGTCATCCTCGCCATTTTGGTCTCCATTGCCTGTACTTTCGCCTTTGTCGTATTATATGAGTCATCGATCTCAGCTAACTTGGCCTTCACTTGTTCCACCTCAGACATTGCATTCTCTCTAATCCTCTCTGCCTGAACATATTCGCAAGCAATACAAAACCTTCTCAGCTTATCTAACTCAGCAGTGCCATTAGGCCACTGCATGTACTGTTTCCTTTCTCTCCTTAACTTCTCTAAAGCAGGCAGTATCTCCTGGTCAAGAAGCTTATTAATCTCATCAACCTTACTCTGCTTTTTCTCAAGTGTTTTTAGCGCAGCCTCTTTCTTCATCTCATACATTCCTGCCTGCAGCTTTGGTGCTTTCATATTTAAAACCTTGGTGATGAGCCCTTGGATTACGAGAAAATGTGGGTTATTAACATTCAGCTGCACTGAATGAAAATGGTTTTGTACTTGACTGGGCTGGGCAAGTTTTCCATTGATCAGATATTTGTTCCTTCCTCTAACTACAATCTGCATGTCCCCAAACACATCCATGGCATACAAATGAGAAGTCGATAAATCAATAAATTGCTAGCTAAATATGCAATTACACATCATGGAACTGCCATCATAAACCATCGTTAAAATAATCAGTTTCTCAGCTCTAACTGATAACAGGTACTTTTAATATCACTGTGCCAAAGTTATTGGTGAGCTGTCTGCCTAGACAAGCCAAACTGACACCTTTTTTTTTTAAGTGAAAAAGAAAATTTATTGAAACAGAGAAGGTACAAGCAACATACAAAAAAAGAAAACAGACCCAGCTTCCAGAGTCAGGACCAGGGGGAAAAACACATGAACGGGAAAGAAAGACTAAAACTGGGAAGTAAGATTACAGAAGTTTAGGGCCTGACTGATATGCTCAGCAAGGACAATAGAATAATTAACCAGATGAGAGGCCGAAACTTCCTCACTGCCAAAAATCTGAAGATTTCTGGCCAACCATAGTCTCCAACAGATAATGCCGAAAATGGTGGTCCACAAGGTCACTGCCAAACTGACACCTTTTACAGCATTGTAAGCAGCGAAACAAAAATCAACACACAAAATCAAGGGGAAGGATTGAGAAAAAATAGAGAAACCTGTCTTGTCAATGTAATCTCCGGATGGTCTTCATACCCAAGAGGGCTCCGACTCCTATCCGCTTTATCAAACACAATCGACACCGTAGCTTTTGTAATCCCCGTCTGTCCTTGCTAATACACGAGCTCCTGAAGGTTAGAAGCTCCAACCTGCTGCAAATTCATGATCCCACATACAAAGCAAATCGAATCAAGTATGTTCAACTTGCCGGAACCGTTCAACCTCGTTTTGGCATTGAAGTAGGGATAGATAAACCATTGATTTTGTTTAAAAATAAAAAAAAATTCAATAATATTGTTAATGTAGGAACGGAGATTGTTCGAGTTGAGGATGATGCAAATTAACAGAAGAATAGGAAATAATTATTTTCATATTCATCAACATCATTTTTTTGGCATTGAGCATCTGATATCCTGAATCACCTCACTTTAATTTGAAAATTTTATGATGGGTCTAGACAAATTCAGATTAAATCAGGTTGGACTACAAAAGAGGAAAAAAAAAAACTTTATTACCAAATATTTAACACACAAAGTTTGATGATGAATGCTATTATTCATAAGATAATTTTGAAAGACAAGAGTTTAATTAAATATAAAAAAATAAGAGTTTAATTAAATATAAAAAATAAGTCCTCGACACAAAATTAAGAATTCAAAAGCAGATTAAAGTGTATTGCGCTGGAATCTTTTTGCTTGCTGTGAAATGATCAATTTTGGCATTAAGTGTGCGAAAAAAATTACTACTAATTTATTTATCTGATATCAAAATGCACCGAACTGAATAATATTAGATTGGTAATAGTAATAAACTTTTATTTACATTTCATTATTTTCACCAACAACCCTCGATCACTGTCAATGTAACAAGTTGATCGATGATGCATGGTATCATATATAGAACAAGCTCGTTTTAACATTTCTTGGTATTAACATTTTGTAATACTAAATACACTTAAATAGTTTTTTGTCTACACAGCCTCTGTCTCTTGCAAGGAAATGATTGTTGAATACTCTCTCTTTCAGCAAGCTCCTCAAATGACAAAACTTCAAACAATATGCAAATTTAGAGCAACCAGCAAGATTTAGCATTTCTAAAGAGTGTAGAGAAAATAAAGCATTGGGAATACTAACTAGATTGCTACAATTCCTCAAATTCAGGAATTTAAGCTCTGAAAGATCAGCAATAGATGGATCAAGGTGTGATAATCTGGTGCATCCTTCAAGCTCCAGCCTCTCAAGATGTGGAAGCAATTTGAAATTTGGCATCTTTATTAAATCCTTGGACCAACTAAGATTCATGTTCCTCAAGCAAAAGAATGTCTAAAAAAAGTGTACAGAACAGTTAGCTAAACAATGTCTAAAAATTAGAAGGGTGCAAGCACAGTCAACATCACCTCTAGTATTTCCCTTGCAGTTGTGATGGTGCCATCCAATGCAGTTGTGATGGTGCCATCAGGTAACTCTTCTTCATCCCATATACTTGTGATGCAGCTATGGGGCGAAATCAATTCCTTCAAAACATGTGGTACAAAAATTGATGGCACACTACTATAAAAGGTACCTTTTACGCCCTATTTTTCAACCAATAGGCGCCCTTTCTTCGGGGGGTATATATGTGAGGGGAGTAGAAAGTAAGAGCTTACGGCGCCCTTTTTGTGAGGGGCGTCGTAGACTGACCTACGGCGCCCTTTTTTTAAATGTAGGGCACCGTATGTTATCTACGGCGCCCTACATTTCAATGTAGTCCACCGTAGCTTACACCTACAGCACCCATTCCTTTATCTAGGGCGTCATATATACTTTTTTTTTTAAATTTTTTTTTCAATTTTACAACCCACCTGATTCAGCTTACAATTACATTTTATACACCAAATCAAGTCCAGACAGAATAAACAAATATCAGGATTCTAATCAAAAGTCGTTGTGGCGGAGAAATACAAATTAAAATTTATCAAGAGTTAGATGTATATATATTTCTTCGAAAGCCAAGTCCTTATTGCCGCATAACACAAAAGTCACCATTGTCATTTGCTAAGCAAATATATCATTGTACATTTGTTGCAGATTAACACAATTCATCAATCTAATTAACTCTATACAAGTCGGATCGACATGAATGATTGAAACTATATATAATAACTTGAAGAAATAAGCATGATCTACAAATCAATTAAACGTTTGGCCATCAGATCCCGTATCAAATCAATGTTACCAGCCATGTCAGCATCATCATTATCAAAAATCTACAAATTTAAAAACAATTATTAAAACAAATCCAAATTCATCAAACTAAACGATTAACTCATCAATATTTGATAAATTACGTAATACCTCTTCTAGATCTTTAGTCAATCCGCTCTGAATGATACTATACATGTAACTGACGACATAATACCCGCACTCAGTATTGCCTGATTGTCGAGGGCACTAAAGATAAAAAATTGTCAAAAAGTATAAAGGGATAAAACGACATTCAATGAAAGAACTTAAAGTCAAAGTACTTACTTTTGGATAACACCACTGTGTATTTTTATTTATACCTTCACGTTTACCGCCCATTACTCGATATGTCTTGAGTGCGCTGCGATTGAATTGACAGTAGTTACGTATGAAAAAACATTTCTAAACACTGTTAAAAGAAATAATTTAGAAATACAAAATCTTACGTATCAAAAACGTATTTTCGCTCTTTCCCTACCTTTCTTCCAAGGAACTTCGGCTCACAGCATTTCAGACTGCAAAACAACCAAAAAAATGTTAAGACTGAATAAGACGCCAAGGATAAGTTTATGCACGTACATGTTCGAACTATCTTAACTAGATGTAGGAGGCTGTTAAAATATATGCTTCCAATTTACTTGGTCTCTAGTGGAGACCACATGTTTTTCGATTAGAAAATCTAATTTTATCAATAGCTATGATTTGCCTTTCTTTTCTCTTTTTATTTTTTTTCCTTTTGATTTTAGTTTCTAATTTTCATCCCAAGTATTTCATCATTGATCTGTTTACTTTTTTGAGTTCCAATTTGCAGATTTCAAGGGATTCAAAAGC
>JANTPZ010144561.1:0-15209 GCA_025593235.1 Vachellia pachyceras | reverse complement strand
AGGAGCTTGATTTCATTCCCGTGCTTGACTATATTCCGGGAAATCACGGCTTCCTCAGCGTGGAGGTGGTCAGATTGTGCTCCGAAACCGACCCCGGACCCTCGACTGGATCGGTCATTGCGGGTCGGGTCAGGGTGCCATTGCCCAGGGTACCTTACTGTACGATTGAAGATCGCTTTAAACTGGTGAGGCATATTGGCGATGGCCACATGCGTCTCGTTGGAGATATTATCCTTTGCATGAAACTCAGGGTGTTGCCGTATTACCAGCCACCTGATTATAATATCATCAACGATCAGTAGCTGTACAATATTATTCCGACCCTCTCTCTCTGGTTTGATCAACTAACTGACATTATTGGTCAAGGCTCTTAGATATACTGATGATTATGTGTTGCTACATAGCTAGCTCCCAGAGTTTTTAAGGTGGAAAAATGAGTTCAATGTTATCTGGTTTTCTGCTGCAAAGTTATACACACACACTCTCCCTCCGGTTTTAAGAGCAGGATCTTTTTATAGGTAGGACAGGAGGGAGTATTAGGTTCGTTCTGGGTCCCATATATAAGAGAAGAAAACCCATCATCTGATTAAGGATTGTTTTTCTGGATATTTGCAAAACTCAGAATTTGAAATTTTACTTTGAAATGGTGTTGACTAGTATCTTGTATGATTTATATGTATGATGTGCTTCTTTGGGTTTCTCTGTGTGATTCTTGGACTATTCATTATGCGTCGTTTAAAATTTTAATAGTAATCGTACGTGGGGGGCAAATTGTGTGATTGTTACGACGACGATTAAACACAATTCCTCCATAAAGTCCGATTGAGGAGGAAGCTGATAAATGCTAATCACCTTCAAATCTTTCAACCCAATCAGATCAAGGCTTTATTTTGTGGAGTTCAACCACTCGATTTTTTCTAGTTAAAAAAAATCCCTGTTAGAGTGTTATTCTCGTACCACTACATAAAGACTGGATCGTACCGGGTTAGACATCAATTCGAACTTTGTTCATACGTTAACTGTTTGATTAAAATTTTGGGGTTAAATCTATTTGGATTCATATAGTTATTATGATTTGGATTTTGATCATTTAAATTTAAAAGTGCTGGTTTTAATTTTTCAAGTTCACTCTATATAAAATTATTATCTCCCAAGTGGAGTTAGGTTTAGCTCAATGGATAATCATTCAACCGATAACAAATTAATATTTGAATTCTTACTGTTGAAAATACATCTATATTTAATGTCTGATAATAGTTCAGATGAATTCGTTACTAATGCGTGAAAAACAAAAGTTTGAATTTTAATAAAGAGATGTGCCTACCAATGAATTGAATAAGATCATCTCGACAATATGATACCTCCTTTTCTTCTTTTGATTGATCCCCGCCAAACTCCCAACGGGAAAAAAAATTCGTAGATGCTAAACACATTTCTACGGTTAATAATTATTGGTTTCAACTTAATAAACATTGCGTTAGCTGTTGGCACCTCTCATTTGGGGTAAAATCACTGTAGCAGTTCGTGGTCCATAGTTAAAGTCCCCATTGTCTCAAGACTTTTTGGGGGGGGGGGATTGCCTTAGGTCTGTTGCTCCATTTTGTTCATGCACATTGCACATGTTACAGATAAAGATAAAATTAAGGGAGATTTATTGTAAGATCCTATAAAAAAAAGTTATTTATGAAAAGGTCCCAAGAGTTGTCAATGGTAGCTGCTCCACTTGTCAATGGTGCTCCTTGACATATCGTTGACAACCTCTTGGGACAATTTCATAAATAACTTCCTTCTATGGGACCTTACAATAAATGTCCCTAAAATTAAAATAGATCCAAGTTTTGCATAGGGGCGTTACGTCAACGTGACATGTGGCTAACTAGAGAAATCTTTTCCTACAGAGAGAAAAAAAAAGTTAGAGAGAAAATAAAGTGTGGATCCCACAACACTCTCTCTCGAATTTTTCTCTCCACATAAAGAGGGAAAGCCCTTTTCCTTATCTACCACGTATTTTTTTTATTTTGAGTCATTCAGTTTAATATCTAACTTTTTAAAATTCTAATTGTAGCTTTCTTTTTTTCAAAGCATAATCTCTTTAAGATATATTCTAATATATAATTCATTTTATAATTGTTTACTAAAACATCACAACCTTAAAAAATATGATATTTTTGTCTAAATTATTTTATTTTTTTAAATATAATAACATTGGAACATATCTTTAATAAATAATGGTTAAAGGTCATAACATCCGTTTACACTCTCAGTTCTTGCACAACAAAGAAGAAGAATTTTATTTTTAATTTTTCTGTTTGGAACTTTGAGTTGGAAAAAAAAGTGAGGTGGATGCCACATAAGTAAGATATGTTAGTAAAACTGATCAACAAACATTGATCATTGGAGATCTGTTAACTCAGGACAAAATTGAAACGGAATAAAACTTCTGAGGTATTTTTGAGATAAAAAACTTTCAAGTACTCAATGATATTTCGCGAAAACTTCCAAGATAAAATAACCCTTACCCCATAAATAATTTGATTTTAAATTATTCAATGATATTAATATAATTTTTTATTATCATAGTTAATTTGATATCATACTTAATATATTTCAAAGATACTTTAATTATCAAACTATTTATTAAAAGATTTTTCTTTAAGGATATTTTAGTCATTCAACTATTTATCAATTTTTTCTCTGGGCATCGAACAAGATATGTGATAATATTTTCTCTCCACTTTTTTGTTCTGTCTATGTTCTCTCTTCCCATTCTCTCTCCTCTTAACTTTTCTTCCTTTGAGCCTTAATTTTCTTGAGAAGTGCATGTACAAGATAATTCTTCTTCGCCATAATAATTACTAAGACAGTCATATAATTTGTTGCTCATTTGCATATTAAAAATAAAAAAATTAAATTAAATTAAATAAAAATTTAAAACAAAATAGCAATTTACAAATACTCATTCAAAACAAAATTTTTGCATAAACCTTTCATAGGATTTTTTTTGCAAAAATTAAGAACGAAATAGTGATTCAAAAGTAATGGTTAAATGAGAAATTATTAGAATATACTTTTAATATTGTTGAAAGCTAACTCAAAAATTAAAAGTCGAGATCCCAATATTTCAAGAAGAGGTAGGTTTTGGCATTCGGGTTAAAAGCCTTTAAGAATTTTTAATTAAAAAATTGACACACATATTTTCAATTTTTGTTTTTAATGACAGAGGAGTATTATGGTCCTTTTAACAATATTAAAAAATCCATAGTAATGCTTATAGACCTTATTATGATTAAAAGTTGATAAAAGTTTAGGCATGAATTAGGATTAGTGCACTTTCATTGAATTCAATAAGTATTTTTCCTTTTAATTTTGGGGACCAAACCATCAATAGAGGAATGGTTTAATTTGGTAAGGTGAGCTGAACGTGGTATATTTATGTTAGGTGCTGTGATCATCATTCACCAGTTTCATCATAATGGAGTGACCAGTCAACTTAATGATTTGTTTTTGTTTCTTTTCAATTTCCAATTACATTCAAAGCACTCAATAATCTCTACCTGTCTGTTCCCAATCCTTACCGCTAATTAAAACGATCTACATGAATGAAAAATGACAACCACAGCCAGGAGGTTTGACTAGAAGTAGCCAGCCTTGGAAAGGGTGTGTAATAGCTGACTGATCGAGCACTTTTGCAACATTACGATAAGAAATCTTCACAACATTCTTGGAATATAAAAGTTTGGAACCCCAATCCTTCAATATAATAGATGGTGGAATACTTTTGAAACAGAGATAAGTTGTCTGAAATGTCGTATATTTATAAAATAAGAGATTTATGTGAATGCATTGCTTAAAGAATTATTATATCCTACAGAACTTTTGTCAATCAACCCAATTTACTACTCTAGAACATTGAAATACATATGGAAGAATTAAGCCTAAAATTTCAAGTGGGTTCAAGTTGCGATCTCTCCCTTGCAAGGGAGCTTCCATTTTACCAGGTTATAAGGACGTTAACTTACCGGATCCTTATCAATCATTAATGGGTGCAATTCTTTGTTTTTTTAGTGATCTCTGTGACTAAATGAATCCCCTAAATTAAAATTACGGTAATAAAATATGATGTGTGGTGTGAATTTTCTTATAACATATGGGACTTCACCTTATTGTATTATATTTTTTAACCTCCCAAATTAAAAGGTCTTAAGTAGGAGTTTCCTATAACCCTCAAGTACATAATTAAGTTGTTTAATGTCCTTGTAACTTCGTATATTTACTATCAAGGACTTGCATCCTATAAATAGAAAAAATATACTAAGTATTTGTATATTAAAGCAAATAAGAAGATACGTTTCTCTCTTAATTTCTTCTTTTACTGTTACTCCTCTATTACTATCAAACTCTCTCATTTTATAGCAATTACATCGTTTTTTAGATGAAGGATAATAGGTATATTTATACATTCATGCGTATATCTATATATATATGGTTGAGTTCAATGCACCTCCTATCCAAAAGCGCAAGTACTGTACGAAGAGTTCATCAAATTTTTGAGTAGAGTTCATCAATGCACCTCCTATCCCTGTGAATGGTAGAGATTATTTACCTTTCAATTTGTCTAAACTTTTTTGGGTTGAGGATGTGTTTGAGAAAATGCCAACTGTTTGATTCAATGTTTGGAATATGTGAGTAGGGTCCCTTATAAACATTCCCATCATTGCAGTCCTTTGGATCGTTATATGATTGGACCATTAAACCGTCAGCATTTGAAATAAGTTGAGTTGACCTGGCTAATCACAATAATCAGGGACAAAGATTATTAGAGATAGATCATCAATATATGTATATATTAGATAAATTTCGAGAAATTATGATTTACAGTCCTAATGCTTGTTGCGCAACTTTAATCCTTTAAAGCTATTAATTATAATTTTTTATAATACAGTTATGTGTTTATAAATCAGGTATTGAATACTTTTATGTCTCTGTTGAGTATTGATTTTCTTCCTTTTAACAAATGCAGATTAGGCCTATGGTGTCCCGGTATCCAGCGCATTTTCCTGAATCCCTGACATTCTTTAACGGATCAGGTAACCCGCGGCAACCAACTAATCTGAAGTTGAGATATATTTTTGACACACACCTATAAAGTGCTCTGCACCAAGGGCGGGTAATCTTCTCCCATCGAGAGATCTCCAGATTCAAACTAACGTCCGCTTGAGAAAGTTCCAGCTGTCTTACCGCTGCACCGGTGAGTATTGATATTCTTCAACACCGGTCCAAAGGTGTGTGTATAAATAATTCTACTTAAAGTTATTCAGCACATATAAGTTTACTATCCGTCCATTATTAAGTATCCATTATTTATTTTGAAATAGGATAATATTATGAGATGTTAGATTGGAAATAATGTTTTCCATACGAAAAAAATGTATTGAAAATTAATAGTGATGTGATGGACGCCGTTTCAGTGCATGTACGTACTAACATTGGCTATTGTTAATGAATATATAGAGCAAGCACATCTTAGTTTTGCCTTTTTGACTAATTAAGACATTGGACGAGTTTATGAGCCACATACAGGGCTGGGAAACCAGAATAAAAATCAAATGATTAATTAAAGACAAGGAAACCAAACGATCATAAGTTTTCCTTTTGGACAAAAACCGTTGTTGTGCCCCACCAGACAAGGTTTAATTTCCAATTCAAATTATTACGTTGTCCAGATACACTAAGGCTTGACAAGTGTGATCCATTCTTTTTTGTTGTCAATTACGTGTAAAATATATTAAAATCAGTCATAACATACCTTTACACTGATTGAAAAATACTCTTTAAAATTAGATAAATGTTTTTTTCTTCCAGAAGATAAATGTTTTTTAACCTAACAAATACTCTTTAAAATTAGATAACTGATTTAAAAAAATTAAAATATTTACATCTGTTATTTATGAAAACTTTAGGGCATTCGCATTGAAATATGCTCTTTTAGGAGAGTTTAAAAAATCCTAAGGAAAAAAAAGAAGCAAACCCATCTAATATTTGTGGAGTAATATAATGTAGGAAATATTTGATTTTTTTCCTGTGATTATTATCAACCATACCTGCCTCCTTTATTTTGAAGGGGCCCATCAACGTGCGCGCTGCCTCCGTCTTAATGGAAGTATAGAAATTCGTTAGGAGAAATGAGTTTACAAATTTTAAAAAGAATTTACAAATTTCACGATGGTTTTTACAGATTTTAAGATAATTTTATCTTAGTTTACATATACCGTTGAAAAGAAGTTATTCCCAAATATATATATTTATACTTGTATATTTGTCAATTGCAAAAAAAAAAAATAGTTGGAAGTCATACTGTATATGTATATATTGACTGATAAATAGTAATTAATGCGGCTCCTCCTTTTATTTTTGTGGTTTTCTCCTTTTTTTTTAATGTGAATTTATTCTTTATTGTTTTGAAAATACCAGACTTACAGTAAAAAGCATTTATTGGAGCTATCACTATGAGTCATATTCTTACATGCACCCTAACATTGCATGGGGCCGGATGCGTACTTAGCTAGTTCATATATTAATACTTGCGTTTTTTAGTTAATTAACTGTCAATATTACAGTTAATTACCGCATTAAGAATTAAGAATATCTTAAAAAAAAAACATCGTCACTTGAAAGTAAAGGAAGCGTCGGGCGTTGTAGCCAATGGCACGTCACTAAATAATAAATATCTCTCTTGAAAGTTTTTAAAGTGAGTTCAACCCCCTCTCTCTCCACCGGGAAATGAATCTCTAATTTTACCTTCATCTTCTTCTTTATTTATTGACATTAGATTAATATTGAAAGATTCAAATTTAATTTTTTATATAATTATTATCAAAATGTTAGATTATTATAACAAAAATTAAATTGATGAATTTTGATATGAATAATTTAATGCTACAACAGAGAAAATAAAAAAAATATTTTGCATGGAACAAAATTAAGTCATTCAATATTTATATAATGATTATAAATAGGGAAGATGAGCGAAAGGACGGGCAGAAGAATGAGAGGTTCATCTCCCTATCCACATACCTGTTTGATTCACCAATTAATCCATAAATCTTGATGATTGTATGAATTTTAATGAAGAAATTTAATTTCTGATAACTCTAATTACTCAGATATGAAACTGTTAATTGCACCTGGATCTGTTTGCACACATGCATGTGTGATCGAGTTTGGTCAGATTCATTATTTGACTGAATTTGGTCAGATTCAATTGTTTGACTCTCTCTTTGTCGCCATGTCATTATTAGACCCATATTACCAGCAGATTGGAAGTAATTGGGATCTAGCGACATATTGAATTAGAATTTTTAAAAATTATGTTTAAAAATGCCTGTAAAAAAAATCTGGATATTAAAATGATATAAACACAGTGGTAACAGACATCGTCACCTTTGCTGATGTATCATTGAATAAATTACGGTGAAATAGTTTAATAATTGAAAAAAATAACATGGAAATAATGATTTTATGATATGTCCTTATAGTTTTAAGCTTCTTTCTTACTTTTTATTTTCTAATTTTTTATTTTTTCTTTTCTTGGCTTTAGTCTTGAAGTTTTAAACATATATTTTTTAGTTCCTATATTTTTATAAGAACTTGAATATTTAACGACATTATTTAAAACCATTGAGGTTAGGGACCCAAACAATCAAAATCCACTCAAAATATATAGTGACTAAAACAAAAAATGATCAAAATTATACAGTCTTTTAAAATTACATAGATTAACAGTTTTATATAAAATGAACTCAAAGAAGCAAAATCTCCACTTTTAACTTTAGGAAGCAAAACTCAAAACAAGATAAACTATGCGGACAAAAAATATGTTTAAACCTTAACTTTACTGTAAGAAAATACTTTACCACATATATGGACTTGTAGTGATTCAAACGTTCTATCTATATTAATCAATAATTTAATTTCTTATATAGCATATTCTTTTATTGTTTTTTCCTTTTCTTATCACAAACTCATATTCACCTTTAAATTATAAATTATTTTTTAATTTTTTATGCATTGTAAATTTGCTGTCATGAAGTGTATGAGTCGAATTTTCATAGTTTAATTGTATATATTCATGTTTGTAATAAAAACCTTTAATTTATTCATTCCAGTATAAAGCAGGAGTTGGCAATAACTAATTAATCAGCTCTCGTAATAAAAACACTCACTGGCTTCGAATGATTATGTTAATATCCTTAAACACGTGCATGAATTTACGGATGTTGGGAACATGAAGCCTCATTGATCAAACATGTTCAAGTGTTTCCTAAACCACAAACCAATACATTTAAACGCAAATCCCTTTTGGTTTACGTGTTATATACATGTATAATCGAATCATATAAATACATAATGAAATAAAAGCAAAAGAATCTGGTATATGAATAAATATAATGAAACTAGCTGACATGTTCATGTGGAGCAACAATTATACCGATTTATGCCACCTTAATAATAACATGTTCATATTAATACGTTTACTTTTATTCGGGGCAACGATACGAGGGAGACGAATCTCAGATTAACCGATCCACATGTTCTGTGTTTCAGTGTACACATACAAGGCCCCCTGCTCGCCTGCCTCCGACATTGTTCTCCTCTTCTTAACAAAATCATTTCACTATTTTAATTAATTATCTGATCTGCTTTCATTTCTTGTCCCCAAAACTTATATTCACAATTTTTTTAATTTCAAAATGAAAAATGCTTCTAAATTCCAACGTGAATTATCTCTTCGATTCTCTTCAATCGTAAATTCGACCAACTGAAGCAATGTTATTGCTAAAACATGCAATTAATTGAAAGAGTCTAGAAAAGAAGTAAATATTTAGGTGAAAAAAAATATTGAGATCATAATCAAATTAAACCCTTATACTAGATTTTATATTTTAGACTGGGGATAGTGTTTTTCTATTTGTTTTGTGTGATAATTTTTCGCCGAGCACATATTGGAGATAATTTTACTCAAAACACTAACAATTAGTAAACGTGTTGGCAACTCTTGCAATAAAAATTTAAATCTTGATTGATGGCATTAATAGGGATTGATCCTTTCAGATAAAACAGGAGCCAGTATGTGCTATGTATACTAGCAAATATAAATACACACAAATTTAATATTCGTATATGGGATCATTTTATCCAAATGATGATAGGGATATAATGAGCATATAAAGACAAGCTATATACTGCTGCTATACACAATGTTTTTTGTTTTCGTTGGGGCGAAGCGGTTAAGGATAAGTTATAATGCTTGTTCGGAACAACGTTTTCAAAAGTTAAACTCACGTTTAACAGTGTTTTTTTCGTAAAACAAAATAATCTCCTTCACATATTTACATCGGTTTACAAAAAAGTATTTCTCTATCCGTTCTTAGGTGGGCCCATGATTCTTTCAAAAACAGCGCCGCCATGACGCTCTTAGAACTCAAGTGGTGACGGTGAGAATTTGTCACATGTTTACTTAGGTTTTATGTTAAAATTACGTTGTACATAAATTAAAATAAAATTCCTTCTTTATACTTATTTCAGTTCATGTAAAATAACTCCTCCAACGAATTCTTACCAACCCAATTGAGGATCATGTTGTTCAAAGATAAGGATAAGCTAGAGATGCAAGTTTTTAATATAAGCCAAAACTTTCAACCCAAAATATAGAGATCGTAAATCGTATATATCTGGCTGAAAAGAATCTGACAGGATGGTGTAATAATTTAATAAACAAAATGTGAAAAGAAAAAGAAAAGAATCTCTCTCTCTCTCTCTCTGAAAGGTATTCTTTGTCATTTCATTTGACCAGACACAGCATGGCTCCAAATGGGTGGTTCTCACGTAATGCTCTGGACGCCATTAATTAGCTACCACCTTGTCATTTCCAGTAGACCCAATACTTTACTAAATATTCCAAATTATCACAAACAGACACGTACTATTTGTCAGAAACAAAAAGTACAACTCAAATGCCGCTGATATAAGGAGTTTGTAAATACATTCGTAAACCTTCTCTTAATTTAAAAACATACCTAATTCTAGTAACCACCATACATAACTCATTGGTTAATTAAAAAAAGCACACATCATTTAGAATTTAAAAATATCCCTCTCATTATATTTCTCAATGTGACGATACAACGTTTGACTTTGTTAGGCGTTTGTAAGTTGACATGGATCTTTTAAATGATATATTTATGAAATTTAATTTTGTGAAGTGTATATATATCGCTTCAGTGATTTGAATTCAGAAGATATTCGTAGTAGGGAGAATTTATCTGTAATATATATTGAGTTTCAAATCATTTGTGCATAACAGAGCATAGTGCATGAACCAGGACCCATCTCCTTCCCTATATATACCAGCCACTCCCAACATCTTCTCCCCATTCACAGAACTAAAGAGTACACCACAAGAAGAAGCATAACACAAGAGATCCATCACCAGCCTCCCTCCATCCTATAAATACCGAAATGCCTCCTCCTCCTCCTTCGGTTCTCAATGTACTCTCCGAATGCACTGTTTACCCTAACCATAAGTCCACCCTTTCAGACCTTAAGCTTTCCATCTCCGACCTTGCCATGCTCTCTTGTCACTACATCCAGAAAGGTTGTCTCTTCCCTCTTCCTTCTCTCACCCCCTTTCACTGTCTCCTCCCTCACCTCAAGTCCTCTCTCTCTCGCACACTCTCTCACTTCCCTCCTCTCGCCGGTCGCTTTACTACGGATTCTGACGGCTATGTTTACATAACCTGCAACGGCGCCGGGGTTGACTTCATCCACGCCAGCGCTGCCGGGTACTGCATCCGCGACCTCCTGTCCCCGAATGATGTCCCTGACTCCTTCAAGCATTTCTTCACCTTCGACAAAAAGGTCAGTTACACCGGCCACTTCAGCCCACTTTTGGCCGTTCAGGTCACCGAGCTTGAAGACGGCGTCTTCATCGGTTGTGCCATGAACCATGCTATCGCTGACGGCACGTCATTCTGGAATTTCTTTAATACCTTCACCGAAGTGTGCAGAGAAAAAACGACTAGAATCACCAATGTACCCGATTTCCGTCGGGATTCTGTTCTGATTTCGAAGGCGGTGCTCCAGTTTCCGGAAGGTGGGCCAAAGATCACGTTCAATCCCGACGAGCCATTGAGGGAGAGAATTTTCAGCTTCAGCCGAGAAGCCATACAGAAACTGAAAGCCACCACGAACAGCCAGAAACTCACAATTGACGACGAGGAGGTTAACGGCAACGGCATCGAGTTGATAGGGAAACAGAGCAACGATATTTACCATAACGACAGGGGCAAAGTTGGCGAGATATCGTCGTTCCAGTCACTTTGCGCGCTGCTATGGCGAGGAGTGACGCGAGTGAGGAAGCTGCATCCGTCGAAAACGACAGCGTTTAAGATGGCAGTGAACTTGCGGATGAGGTTAGAGCCCAAATTGGATCCGTACTATTTCGGGAACGCGATTCAGAGCATACCCACGTATGCCACCTCAGAGGACGTCTTGAGGAGGGGTCTACGATGGTGCGCGGAGAAGCTGAGCAAGAACGTGAAGGCGCACGATGACGCTATGGTGAGGCAGCTCGTGGAGGAATGGGAGAGGAACCCGAGGTGCTTCCCGCTGGGGAATCCCGACGGAACATCGGTGACGATGGGGAGCTCGCCGAGATTCCCGATGTACGATAACGACTTCGGGTGGGGGAGGCCTGTGGCGGTTCGGAGCGGCGGAGGGAACAAATTCAACGGGAAGATATCGGCTTTTCCGGGGAGAGAAGGATGCGGGAGCGTGGATTTGGAGGTTTTATTGGCGCCGGAGACCATGGACGGGCTGGAATCGGACCCGGAGTTCATGGGGTACGCATCGAGTTCTTGGTGCAGTTGATGATGATGCTCTCGAACTTGCGTGGGGCCGCTTGATTTAGATATAAATGCTGATTGTTTGAATTCCAATATTTGCATTGATCCTTCCTTTATCTACACGTCATGTAATAATTTGTGTCTTTTTAATCAAGTTGTTTAGTGGAAGAAAGTAGCCAAAAATCTTTTCTTTTCTTTGACCGTGTTTATCATTTGATCACTTAAATTCAGTATCATTTTATTTTACTCTCCTCAATTTAAAATCAATTATTTTGATGCTTCAAATTTCATTTCATTTAAAATATTAATATTTATAACCTAATAAATATATGAACCATTCTACCTCTTTAAGGATCGAACCCAATTGTTTTAAAGTTTGAAAGATCAAAATTAAAATAAGAAAAAATTTAAGGAAGTAAAAATTATATCAACCATTTATTTATTTTGTTCAGGGCATTGCATTATTCATATTCTTAGTATAAGATTTACACAATTAAATTACATATATTAATAAAAGTAGTCAAATATCGTATTTATAATGAATATTTGTTATTTTTTAAAATACCATATTTGTTCGAATGCGTTGTAATTGCAAAAAATTATTAATTTGGAAGAGGAGGTGGACTAACATGATCGTCAGTTATATTTAGTACAGTAGGTAATGCATTCAGTTTAAAAACGTGGTAGAAAGGTACTTTTACGTAAATAAAGTAAATATGTGAAGGAGATTATCTCATTTTAAAAAAATAACTTATGCAAGTGCTTTTAATTCTTGTCAAAGAAGTTGACAAAAGTTATCAGTGAGGATGTACATTGTATTGGTGAACAAGACTCTGTCAAGGTTCACAAGGATGGCCCAGTTTGCAGTCCATTCATTAACATGTAACACTGGCATTGTATCAAAAAAAAAAAACACTGGCATTGGCGGAACATTTTCGTACATTAAGGTTCACGATTCAGTTTCATTCTCAGTCTCTTGGCTTGTTTCTTTCCTGGTGGAGACCTGAAAAGAGCAAGTCCTTTCCCTCTGCTCCGCTTGTTATGCTATTTAACATATATTCATCTCAATAAAAGAGGGGTTGGCTTGGACCATATGTTTGTGTGACGGAGCATTTAAAGAAGTTAAATATATGTTTAATAGTGTTTTCCATAAAATGAGATAATATCCTTTACATATTTATCTCGATTTACATAAAAATACTTCTATACCGCATTCGTAAAATGAGATAATATCATTCACAACGTTTTTAAATTTCAAATGGATGTTCAACAATGTTTTGAGATAATATCCTCCATATATTTACCTCGACTTATGTAAAAGTACTTTTCTACCGCGTTCTGAAACTGGCACCAACGCATCTTATTGTTGTTGTTCTAATACATCATGACTAATCAAAATTTTACTTCACTGATTTAATAAGATATTTCAGTAAGCTATCCCTCACACGGTTTTTTTAATAGAAACTAGTTTTATTATGATTTTTTGCTTAGGCATACGGATATTCTTTTTAAGACAATCTTATTCGTGTTATGAAATGGGGGAATTTGAGAGTATAAAAGAATAGCAGAAGAGATTGAGAGAAAATAGGAAAATGATATCAGATTGTATTCTTCATAACTAGGGAGGGGTACTTATAGACAATGTGGGAGTCATAAAATTAAATGCCCTAATAACTAATATTTCCTAATAATCGTAACCGACTTTTGAATAAATTGGATCTGGATCTATCCTAATAATCGTAACCGACTTTCGAATAAATCAGATCTAGAGCTATCTTAATTACAAAATAAAATACATAAATTATAAGAACATCCACATTATATATTATATTTCATAACACTCCCCCTTGGATGTTCTTAGACAAACATTGTGCCTCATTAAAAACCTTACTAGGAAAAACCCATTGGGACAAAAACTCAGTGAAGGAAAAAAGAGTACACATTATTGTCTCCCCCTGATGACGACATCACTTTATGTCTTTGAGCCTTCGCATTCCAATACCATATACCAACTTCTCAAATGTTTTAGTTGGTAACGCCTTTGTAAACAAATCTGCAAGATTATCACATGAACGAATCTGCTGAATATCTATATCGCCACTCTTCATGAGATCATGAGTGAAAAAGAATTTTGGAGAGATATGTTTTGTTCTATCTCCTCTGATGTACCCTCCTTTTAATTGAGCTATACATGCTGTATTATCTTCATATAAGACTGTTGGAGTCCTTTGATCCAAGAGTAATCCACAAGTTGTTTGAATATGTTGAGTCATTGATCTCAGCCAAATGCATTCTCGACTTGCCTCGTGAACTGCGATTATTTCTGCATGATTTGATGAGGTGGCCGATAAAGTTTGTTTTGCCGAACGCCAAGATATAGTTGTACCCCCACAAGTAAACAAATAACCTGTTTGAGATTTGCCTTTATGTGGATCTGATAAAAACCCTGCATCTGCATAACCAATCAATTGTGACACAGATTTATTAGAATAAAATAATCCCATATCAACTGTCCCTCGAAGGTATCGAAATATATGTTTAACACCCTCCCAATGTCTTCTCGTTGGGCACGAACTGAATCTTGCTAATAAATTTACAGCAAAAGCAATATCAGGTCTTGTTGAATTGGCAAGATACATAAGTGCACCTATAGCACTAAGAAATGGTACTTCTGGACCAAGAAGCTTTTCATTTTTGCCTTGAGGGCGAAAAGGATCTTTCTCCTTATCAAGCGATCTTACAATCATATGAGTAGTTAATGGATGTGCTTTATCCATGTAAAATCGCTTTAATATTTTTTCAATATAAGTTGACTGATGAAGGAAAATTCCATTAGTCAGATGCTCAATTTGTAACCCAAGACAAAACTTTGTCTTTTCAAGATCCTTCATTTCGAATTCCCTTTTTAAGCAATCAATTGCCTTTTGGAGCTCTTTAGGAGTTCTTATTATATTTAAATCGTCTACATATACAGCGATTGTAACAAATTCCGATCCGTTTCCTTTTATAAAGATACATGGGCAAACTGGATCATTTTTATAACCTTCCTTTAATAGATATTCGCTAAGACGATTATACCACATTCTTCCAGATTGTTTCAATCCATATAAGGATTTATGCAAACGAATTGCATAATCTTCTCTAGAATTCTTACATGGTTCTGGCAATTTAAATCCTTCTGGGATTTTCATATAAATTTCAGTATCTAAAGAACCATATAGATATGCTGTAACAACATCCATTAAACGCATATCAAGTTTCAAGTTCACTGCCATACTAATTAGATACTTTAAAGTGATTGTATCC
>JANTPZ010144556.1:0-15314 GCA_025593235.1 Vachellia pachyceras | reverse complement strand
CAGAAACCCAGAAATATAGTAATGAAGGACATATATCTCTCAGGAATAATGTGTTGGAATCGGAATGAAAGAAAGATGTCTCTCTCAGGAAGGAAAACGAAGGAAATGAAGAAGGAAGGCACGAGGAGAGATATGTGGTATTTTGAAATTTGAATAAAAAGAGAGGGAGAGAAAGGATATTAGGGAAAGCAAAAGGACGAAGCATAGAGACATCTCCTTCATTCTGCTGTTGAATTTGAGGGCTTGCCTCTGTCATGTTGAGCTCTCGAGAAGTTTGCCCACAGGAAAGTACAAAAATATAACGGTGTTAGAAAAAAGGGAAGAGAACAACTCTATTAAACTTTTGGAAATGGCAAATTACATGTAGATAGCTGGTTCATGGTTTGATCTCAAGTTTTGATTTGGTTGGGCTACATGGTTTGATCAACCAGTCTGATGCCAGCAGTCTAACCCGACCGGGTTAGACATGATTCTGTCTGATTTCTCATCGGGTTCATTTTTTAGGATCGGGTTTGATTTCAGGTGAGGTCGGGTTCGAGCAGGTAGGCGAGTTGCTAGCTTGTGTGTGCAGTCCTACCATGTGCTTTAGAATAAAAAGGTGATAAACAATGTATGTGCAGGATTCATAGTGAACTAAGTAACTAACACAAAAAAAAACAAGAAGAAGAAGCAAATATGCTAATGGAACAACATCGCCATTGTGTTTATAGTATACCAAATTTTTGAATAGATTATTAATTAATCAAAATATATTTTTTATACTTACCTGAAATTTCAAAAATCATTTAAAATAAACCAACCAAAACACTCATTAAACCAATATTAATGGTTTTTTTTTAAAAAAAACTGGATAGCCAAAATACATTTTGAAAGATAATCATAAGCATTCAACTATACGCTAAGCTTGGCACATCAATTATCCATTGGACTAAGATTTTAAACAATTGGTAACGAAGAAACGCATGGATTACATATCGTTATATATGGCCTCAAGGTAGAACAGAGATTAAATATGCATAAGCTAGAAAACTACTTTATGGAGTGAAGCAAATAAAATATTTATAATTTTCAAGCATTGATTAGTATTTAGATACAACTTTTAGAAGGTACATCAGAAATTTTGACCATATTACTCGCTGCATCGAGAGTAGTTGGGGATCTACTGTTCAATCATGGATCACCCTAGGATGTGCTTTATATATATATATATATATATTATATATCATCCCCACTCCGCCATTGGATAATCATCACAAATCCATGGCACCAGTTTCTCTCAAAAGCTTTTCTTTCGTTCCTTTGCAGGGCTTCTCCACAAACAGAACTAATATGTTCTCTTTTTTATAGTGATAATGAATGAACAAACAGACAGCGTGTGAAACAAATTCAGGTTATAAAGTAGTGTGCAAAGCTAGATTCTTAGGAGCCACGTTGGCATAGGAATTTTATCTGTTTTTTCTATTTTGTAATTTTCATTAAAAACTCTACCCACTTTGTTTGTCTCTGTTTTTTTTTTCAACTCCCATCTTCTCTCCACTGAAATTGGGGAAAGTGTTATGAAATCAAAGAAAGAGGAGTGAAGAGATTCAAGAGAATAAGAAAGAATCATTTTTATTCATCATAAGAAATAAAATATTATGGTTCAGACCAATGACGGGAGGTTAGTATTGTATGACTTTTGACCTTTTATCTTACCTTGTACGGTTAAAAATCAAAATAATTATAGGAGCCCAAATTACGTTTTCAAGATACTTAAAATAAAAGAATCAATATGGCCCAAATCTATATTGGAACAAAATAAATGTCTGTTAATAAAAACAGAGGCCATACAATTAGCTTTGAACTCGACGGAGCCCAAATAAGAATTAAAAAAATAATGGTATGAAAAAAGTCCAAAATAGAGGCCGAATTGGTATTTTTCCTAAAAAAATTACTTTTTTTTAGGTAAGGGTATTACCCAGGGTATCCACCGCCGGCAGCAGTGACTAATCCCCTCGCTGGTTTGTGCGGGCTCCTTGATGGGAGGGACAGCTGGCCCTGGGAAGCTGCTGCATGCCCAAGGCAGGGTTCGAACCCCTGACCTTGGTTAAGCTTGGATCAGCCCCTACCACTGAACCAAACTCCCAGGGTTTCCTAAAAAAATTACTTGAAATAAGAAAATAAAACAATTTTCATCAGTCTAGTCACATACAAGGCCCAGGCAAAATTATGAGATAGTGATGGGCCTAAAACGTGTTTTCTGAAAAGGCCCCTTTTTAATAGAGACAAAGGTGCAAAACTTGTTTCCTGAAAAAAAAAGGATTTTTTTAGTCTCGAGTTCGAGTCCTTGTGTATGCAGTAGTCACTGTTGTGAGACTCACCCACCATTTTCAGGTGTGCGACGTGGGTCGGGTCCGGATTAGTCGGGGCGAAGCTCCGGAGACTAGGTGGAAAACAAAAAAAAAGGACCTTTTCTAAAGGAGAAAGAAAGAATTTCCAGTTCATGAACTGTGGATTTGTTCCTCCCATGAGGGACATAATAGAGAACGTAAACACTGTAAATATCGAAAAGCTCCTATTCGCAGATTTACTATCTTTCGGATCCTTCACTTCAATCGCATTTCCCAAAAGCTTTGCCATTCCTACTATCTTCACCTTCATCTTCCCTTCCAATGGGGTATCATGGAATTGTATCAAAAATTTGCATTGCATTTCACTGTCACACATAAACAGTTCCCTTTTTTCCAAACTAAGTATATGTTGACGAACAACCCATGAACTACCATCCAATACATGTTATGATTTTTCCGATCAAGAATCGTCCATCTCCCTGAGTTGATGTACCGCCCTTCCATTACATGTTAAAGCTCCTTCCTTCCATTGTTCATACTACACCCAACTTCCTTCCACCTCCTTTCGTAACACTTACCACACTCACTCAGAGGAACTAAAGCTTCTCAGTAACTGGACTGAACCTCCAAATTGGGTGAAGAAGCAATCTAAAGTTGCGCGGGAGAAACCCCAAGTTGAGAGAGTTTTTGACCAAGGTTATCAAATTGGGATACGAATCGTGAATCGGAAAACCTATTTTTGGAATCGTGAATCATAACGTATCGTGAATAGTAAGATTCATTATTATTTTTAAGGATGACATAAATATAATTTTCACATAAAAAATAAATTTTATATTTCATAAATTTATAAAATTATGATTTAAAGAGTAAATACATAATTTTTGAGGTCAATTGAAATCATTATCCAACCAAGAACAGCCCGGCAATGACATAAAAAAGGATGGAAAGAAAGATATTTGCAAAAAACAATAGGGATAAGTGGGATGAGGAGTGGGACCCATTAGGAATATAGTAATATTTAGGAGAGAGGGATGCACACCACAAACACAATTGAAATCATGATTTACGCACGCGCTGGAGCTTGGTCGCTGGAGCTCTGGAAATAGCTATGGAGGCATAAGCACAAATCACGCAAGCGGCTGGAGCTGGAGATCTGCCGTGATGGAGGTACAAACGTGAATCACGATTCGTGGTTGGAGCTGGCGCTGGAGCTCTAGAAATCGCGATGGAGGCACAACTACAAATCGGATGGGTGGTTCCTTGTGGCTTGCGGCACAAACAGTAGGTAATATGAATATGTGATTAAGGATATTTATAGGTTTTCTTTGTGCACCAAATCCCTTTGAACAAGAAGTAAAAAACGAAAAAAAATAAAAGGTGGTTTTTGGGGTCAGGTCACGATAGTTCTTGGTCTATCATTGAATCGCAGGAATCGCCGATGTCCCTCTGAACATGAAGTAAATACCGACTACCATGTTTTTGACAATAACAAGGATAAATAAATGGATTTAGAGTTGGTTGAGAGGCAAAAACGGATTTTTGTGAAACTTGGAAGGTGCAATCTATTTCTTCTGCAAATTTCACTATTTAGAAAGTTGAAATAAATTATTTTCATCATTAGATTGTACAAATGTAAAATGAGATGTAAGGTTTTGCCAGCTATTTTTTTCCTTGGCTGTGACTCTACAATTATTTAAAGCCTAAACTTTAGACATATAAATAAGGTAGGTACGATGTACTTCTTCAGCAATTTTCACTGTTTAGGAAGTAAATAAATTATTTTCATCATTACATTGCATATAAGCTCAATTTTTTCTTTTTAACTTTACAATTCTTTACAATTATTGAAACTCTTAACCTATATCTGAGGGGGATACGATGTGTTGCTTCTGCACAGATGCAAGATGAGTTGTATGGTTTTGCTAGCTATACCTTTTCTGTTATTAACTTTTCAAATATACAAAGTCTAAATTCTAGATATATAATTAATGGAGGAGGTATGTTTGTTTTGCAAATTTCACTGTTTATGAAGTATAAATAAATTATTTTCATCGTTACTTTGTATGGATGTTGTAACATCCCCATAGCCCTTTCTCGTAGATATTGTCCATATTGCAAACAAAGTAGTGTTTTACTCTCATAGAGTTCTACAATACTTTAAAAAACAAGTTTACGAGGGGAATGTACCTACACCCTTATCAGGCGTACTTCGTTCCCTTTCCCAATCGATGTGAGACTTCACATCCAACCCATATGGGCCTAGCGTCCTCACTGGCACACCGGCCGGAGGCCAGGCTCTCATACCATTTGTAACATCCCAGAGTCTTCCCTCATAGATATTGTCCCTATTGCAAACAGAGCATGGTTTTACTCTCCTAGAGTTCTACAATACTCTAGAAAACGCGTCTACGAGGGGAAGGTATCCACACCCTTATAATGCGTGCTTCGTTCCCCTTCTCAATTGATGTGAGACTTCACAAATGCAAAATGAGTTGCATGTGAGACTTCTCAATTGGGTGTTATAAAAATTTTCGTTAAATCAAAGAGTAAATAAAATAAAGTAATTGAAAGAAAGAGCAGAGTAGAGAAGATGACACAGTGATTTATCCTGGTTCAGTCCTCCTGACCTACTTCCAGTCCTTAGAGCTCCTCTGAGATTTTCCAATTCATTAACAACAATAACAATAGGTTTCTCAAGCCTTTACAATGGGAGTCACACTCCCCTTCATGATTTTCACTATAACAGAGACCAACATGCTCTGTTTTTTCAACTCAAACTCAGCCCAACAATCTCAAGATCCCAATCTTGAGTTTCTCACGGAAATACAATGAGTTTGGATGAACTGATATACTCTCTCAAAGAGTGGATAGATAAACATTGAAGCTCTTAGAGATGTATAATATCAAAGTCTTAATGTTGTGGGATTTCCTCGAATCCACACTCTATGTTTTGTGCTCGGTGACTCCATATACTTCGTCTCTCTCTTTTTTGTTGGTTTCTTCCTCCTATTTATAGATGTTGTAAAAATATGTCCATTAGAGAGGAGCGTTGTATTTTCCGTTACACTTTGGCTCTTTGTGCTCTGTTTTCAAACTTCATCTATTCAGACAATATTTGTTTGTTGAAAGAGAAAGAATAGCCGTTGGAGTCTTAACAAGAAGTAAGTATTTGTTGAAGAAGATTAATCCGTTAGAAAGTGCTTTGCTTCTGTTACACTTCTGCTTTAGTGTTTGACGTTGAACATTTAATGCTTTAATAAATGCAATTCAACCAACAACGGCGAAGATGATCATTAATGCATTATATGGAGATATCTTTAGTAGCTTATCATCAATATCTTATCCCTGTTCAATAAGTCAACTAACATGCATTTATGAGAGTAGGTGAAATTCAAATTAGTTTAGCACAAATAAGGAAAGTTTTTGCAGAGCGTAGGTGAAATGTATTGCCAGTAAAATAGGAAAGATTTTTTTGCCAGTAAAATAGTTCAGTGCTGGAGCATTGAAACGTATTGCTTGAGTATTGCTAATGCTTTTGACATTGCTCGAGCATTTTGTGAAAGTATTGAAGAAATAACATGTTTAAAGATCTTAATGCTTGAGTACTAGACATTAGTGCTCAAGTACTGATAATGATTTTGATGTTGCTTGAGCATTCAATGAAAGCGTTCAAGAAATAAAGTGTTTGAAATTCTTAATACTCAAGTATTGAACCCTAGTGCTCGAGTATTGGGAGTCCTACCACCTACTGCTAGAGCATTTTCAGAAAGCATAAGTGAATAGTAAAATTTTTGACCCAATGCTCGAGCATTGGGTGCCCGTGCTCAAGCATTGACAATGCTTTTAGTCATTATTGGCAGCGTTCACTTATAGTATAGTGCAAAAGTCTTCAACACTCGAGCACTGAGTACTAGTGCTTGAGCATTGGCTCTACTTTTGGCCTTTGCTTGAAGCATTGACTGACAGCACTGATGAAAACCTTCAACACTTGAGCACTGTGTCCTAGTGCTCGAGCAGTGGCTATACTTTTAGCCTTTGCTTGAAGCATTGCCTAACAACACTGTCTGATAGCCTTAGTTTTGAACCTGATGCTCAAGCATTGGGTGCCAGTGCTCAAGCATTGGCAACAATTCCTATTATGCTTGGAGTACTTAGTGAAAGCATTGTGTCCCAGAAGCACGATGCTCGAGCATTAAGTCCCAATGCTCAAGTGTTGGCATTGCTTGAACATAATGCTGGACAATTGGGTGAAAGCATTGTTTGAAAAACTGATTTTTGAACTCAATACTCGAGCACTAGGTGACAGTGCTCGAGCATTGGCAAGTATTGTGTTGAAAACTTGATTTCTGGAGCCCGATGCTCGAGCATTAAGTGCCATTGCTCGATCATTGAGGTCATGGTCCAGATTTAAGCTTATAGCTCAACTTGCAACAGTTATAACTCTCCCAATTCAACTTCAAACTTTGCAAATAATATAACAATGGAAAGCCTTGCAAGTTTACTTTCACATGAAACAAGAATCAGTCCGAAATCTATTATATAAAAAACGTTATGATGGATACAATAAGTAAAGGTCAGAAATAAAGCGTTCAATTTTGACCATCAAGTTTAGAAATTTATATCTCCTTCAAATGAAGTCATTGGATGCTGTTCTTGGTGTCTATAGAACGCATTTTGAGTCTAGTTTCATATGAAATTGGTTTCACATAAATTGGGCTTGTATTTGGGTAGATATGATCAAAATACCAAAATATATGTTGAGTTGACAATTGACAGAGGAGGTCGATGCTCGAGCATTATGGTCCAGTGCTCGAGCATCGACTCCCAAGAGGTCAATACTCGAGTACTGTAACCCAATGCTCGAGTGTTGACTCCAAAATGTTAATACTTGAGGTTTATGCTCAAGCATTGCTCCAAAAACTCATCATACTCGATTTTTTTGAGTTTGTACTCGAGTATTAACTTCAAGAATCAGTTCTAAACATCTAAATGAAGCTTAAATGAATGGTTAATTAATGTATAATGATAAAATATCTATTTGAAACATTTTAACATTCAAAATGAGTTATTTTACCACATCATCCTCCAATTAGAAGAATGCAAAAATATTGATTAACCAATATGCATTGTAAAAATCAATATGAATTGTAAATATGTATTGTAAAAACTTTTTGCATTGTGAAAACATTTTACTCTTTTATATTTGACATCATCAAAACTAACCATATTTAAGATTTTCTACCTTTTATTTTTACAATTATTTAATGCCTAAGCTCTAGAAGTATAATTGTGGGAGGTACAGTGGATTTCTTCTGCAAATGTCACTATTTAGGAAGCAAAAAAAATTATTTCATTAAATCACGACAAAAAAAGTACTTTCAACTACGATTTTCATTGGTGATAGAAAAAGTCACCACCGAAAGGGGCCTTCAGCAGTGACATTTTCTATTGCCGTCAAGGCTGCCTTTTAGCAGCAACTTTTTTCGTTGTCGCTGAAGGCATACTTTTGTGGCGACATTTTTGAATCGCAGCTAAAGTAGAACTTTCAACGAAGACTTTTTTTCAATCGCCGTTGAAGGCAAAAAATTTTAATATTATTTTATTTGTAAAAGTTTTATTAAAAATAATATTTTTTACCTAAAAATAATATTTTTTTAAAAAAATTATGAAATTAATAATTATATAAGTGTATAAAAATTATTATTCAATCAATAATATACTATATATAAAATAAAATGCAAATATGTAAAATAATAAACACATACATTAAAATTATCATCCAATTTACTTTTAGTTTCTAATAATATTATATTGCATATATAGATATATGTATAAATATGTATGCATAAATGTTTGTGTGTGTGTGTGTATAAATATATATAATTTATTATGTAGTAAAATATTATATATTTAATTATGCATTTAAATTATGTAAAGTTATTACAACTCAACCGGTAAAAGTCTCATGCACGCACCTAAGGGGTTGGAGGTTTGATTCTTGGAGAAGGAAAACTTTCATATTTATCAACTGATGACTCATGGCAGTACAAGGTTATATGTGGTATGCAGGTAATGGTGGTGATGTGGTAGTCATCGGTGATGTGGCGCCGACTAGTGATGATGTTGCAATCGCCGGCGTAATTACTACTTTTTTATAATGTGAAAGTATTGGTTGTGACTTTTTTTGTCACCGTTGGTATTTTCAGTGACAATCGCTACGGCGATGACTCTTTGACAACGATTTGTCGCAGCCAAAAGTTTACCGCCACTCAAATTCATTTTTTTTTGTAGTGAATCAAGATATCCTACATATGATAATTGAAATATTTAATACTCATTCCCGATCTTTTTATAAGAAACATTCTCTTACATAGATTAATCTTTTCTGTAAATTATAAGTTGTGCATATATAAGAATTTAGTGCACATTTTTCATTTTTATCCCAATTAATTATACATCTCTCTTATTTTTTCACTCATTCTCTCTCTCCTTCTTTCCATAAACCTTTCCATAAACAAAGTACACATGGAAAAACTAGATTTGTTTTAACGTCTAAGCTCTAGAAGTATGATTGAGGGAGGTACAATTGATTTCTTCTGCAAATTTCACTATTTAGGTAGTAAAAATAAATGATCTTCATTACCCTACATATTATAATTGAAATATTTGATACTTATTCCCTTTTTTATAAGCAACATTTTCTTACATAGATTGATCTTTTTTTACAAGTATTAAGTTGTATTTATATAAGAATTTAATGTATATTTTCATTTTACCCCAATTAATTATATGTCTCTTTCATTTTTTTCACTCTTTCTCTCTCACTTGTCCTTTCCATAAACAAAGTACACTTGGAAAAATTAGATATGTTTTAAATTTATTGCTTTTGACTAATTTAACCAACAGTTCGCTTTGTATGATTTGGTAGTTATTGCTTAATACTGATTATGGGATATTTATAATTGTACCAAAGGGGAAAAAAATGTATTTCCTTTGCAAATTTAACATTTCTAGAAGCAAAAATAACATAATTCCACTATTATAAGAAAATGTAAGTTGAGTTGTATTCTATTGGCAACTATTTATTTCTTTTATATAATTATTGAAAACGTAAACTTAAAATTGACTGTAAATAGTGTTGATTGTAAACCTCACAATATGTTTTCAAATGATATACTTCATATATATGCTTCGAATGAAGTCTAGACAAGAAATTGGAATTCAAGGTATCATATTTCTATAAAATTAAAATATACAATATACAAACAAAACTTACAATCATGCTTTTACATTATTTTATTTAATTTTATTGGAATGATCATATTAAAACATATGTTTCACTTGATATATGAGTATTGTTTTTATTAAGGCAAAGTGATACGCCTTGTTGTTCGACACAAAATTAAATTAGATTACTTTCTATAGTATAAAGGTAATCTAGATCGATCTATTGATGAGTTCTAGGTACTTCGAATATTCAATGCAATTGAGATGCCATTATAAGTTACCAAAAATGAAAGCATTTGTTTAAACTGAAGTCTGGAAATTGAAAAGGGTTAAGTAGCATTTTTATCATGGAAGTATACACGTTGGAACACTGAGTATCCGGAAGTTTTCTTGGGACCAGATTCACCCCGGAAGTTTATAAAACGTAGCATTTTTTCACTTGGAGGAACGAGATGTTTGTCTTCATTCGAATAAGGTATGTGTTATTCGAATAAAAACCTAGTCTTTAGCTTAAAACTCATTCATCTTGAAATTTCATTATTCGAATGAGAAAATCATTCATTCAAATGAGCATCTAAATTAAGTATTAAGTCAACTTCAAATAGCTGCAACTTCATTTCATATCCAAATTTGTCAAATGACCTATCTTTAGATAGCCTTTTGAGTCTACTTTCAAATGAAAGAGGTTTGAAATCAATTAGATATGTGGTTTAATAGATATTATAAAAAAAATAGATTTTCAACCATATGTCATTCGTTAAATTTGGAGTTGAAACGAAGAAGTTACAACGTTTTGGAGTTTATACTTAAAACTGTTAGAAGCCATGCTTTCTAAACCGTAGCTAGAAACTTCAGTTTAGAAAGAAACCTTTCTAAACCATAGCTTCTAGCTAAGGTTTAGAAAACATAGTTTTTAAACCTTTCATACAATGGTTTAGAAAGTTGAGACTCATTCGAATGAGTTTTAGGTTCACTGAAAATAAACGCTTTATAAAGTCAAAATTCAAAATGTTGTACCTTCTTCATTTGGACTCCAAATTTGACAAATGATCTATCCTTAGAAATAAATTTGAGTCTACTTTAAAATGAAAGAAGTTTGAAATCAATTAGATGTAGATATCATAAAAAAACTGAACATATATTAGGAATAAATGTATTCCTCATACATGTTCAGTTGTTTGATGACATCTATCAATAAAAATATCCAATGGTTGTGAACCTTGTCTCATTTGAAAGTAGACTCAAAGATATTTCTAACGATAGGTCATTCGTTAAATTTGGAGTTGAAACAAAGAAGTTACAACATTTTGAAGTTTATACTTAAAACTGTTAGAAACCATGCTTTCTAAACCGTAGCTAAAAGCTTCAGTTTAGAAAGAAAACTAAACTGTAGCTTCTAGCTATGGTTTAGAAAGCATGGTTTCTAAATTGTTCATACAACGGTGTAGAAAGTCGAGACTCATTTAAATGAGTTTTAGGTTCATGAAAATAAACGCTTTATAAAGTCTAATTTCAAAATACTGTAACTTCTTCATTTAAACTCCAAATTTGACAAATGACTTATCCTTAGAAAGCTCTTTGAGTCTACTTTCAAATGAAAGAGGTTTGAAATCAATTAGATGTGTTATTTAAGAGATAACATAAAAAAACCTAACATATACCAGGAATAAACCTATTCCTGATATATGTTCAGTTTTTTGATGATATCTCTCAATCCAAATATCCAATGGTTGTGAAACTTGTCTCATTTGAAAGTAGACTTAAAGGGATTTCCAAAGATATGTCATTCATTAAATTTAGAGTTCAAACTAAAGAGATACATCATATTGAAATGAAGAAGTCAATTCAAATTCGAATGAGTATAAATTCTGATTCGATTTTGGAGTTCTAACGATACGTCATTCAAATGAGTGCCAATTCTTATTTGACTAAATGTCAATTCTTATTCGACCAAGTGCCAATTCTTATCTGTACATGCCTATTAAATTACGGGTTTGATGTAAACTTTAATGGTAAAGTTGCAGACATTTTTAGCAATGGGACCTTTTATGGTTTAGCTTTCCTTTTAAGAAAGTTCTTTGTTATGGATGTGATTGGTGATTTCAATGCATAGAACTGTTTTGTTAGTTCCTTTAAATAACTTTTGACATGAATATCTGGCATGTTAGACTAGGGCACATAAACCAGAATCGAATGATTAAATTGGCAAAAGAAGGTTTACTTGGTGAAGTTCCAAACATGGAAATATTCTTGTGTGAAAATTATCTAGCTGGTAAGGCAACTAGATATCCTTTGGTACAAGAACTAAAGTTGAAAATCCATTGGATTCGATCCATTCTGATATATGCGGTCCAATGAGCTTGAGGGCAAGATAAGGATCTTCGTATTTCATTACCTTTATTGATGACTTTTCACTAGATGGTAACGTCTTCTTAATTTCACATAAGTCTGAAGCACTAGAGTGCTTTAGATAGTATATGAATGAAGTAGAAAGTCAAACAGAAAGTAAAATTAAAGTATTGCATACTAACCGAGGTCGTGAGTACTTATCCAATCAATTCATATGGCTCTGTGAAGATAGTTACTCCAGATGGAGACGATAAGCCACGTTCTGTACAAGAAGCCTTGTCATGCCCTACTAAGGATGAATGGAAGAAAGCAATGGAAGAAGAGATTGATTCAATGAAAAAGAATCAAGTCTGGGAACTTGTTGATCTACTAAAAGACCGGAAAGTCATTGGGAGAAAATGGGTTCTCAAAATGAAAAGAAAAGTGGATGGATTGATTGACAAATATAAGACACGTTTAGTAGTAAAAGGGAATACACAATAGGAAGGTATAGATTATGAGGACACATTCTCACCTGTTGTATGCTTTAATTCCATAATAATAATTATGGCAATAATAAACATCAAATGGATGTAAAACTACATTTCTAAATGGAGACTTGGATGGAGAAATCTATATGGAAAAACCATTAGGTTTCGTAAAAAAATGTTTAGAGAGCAAAGTTGTAAGCTTAAAAGGTCCATTTATGGATTGAAGCAATCATACAGGTATTGGTACTTCAGGTTTCACAAGGCAATAACCTCCTATAATTTTAAAATGATTGAAGAAGACCATTGTGTCTACATTAAGCGGTTTCATGATAACTTAGTGATGTTGTCATTATATGTAGACGATACACTATTGGATGGAAATATCTTAAATTTGATCTTAGCTATTAAAGAATAACTGTCATTGAATTTTGAGATGAAAGACATGGGTGAAGTAGAATATATACTTAGAGTTAAAATTCAAAGGAATCGCTCAAAAGAATTCTATCTCTTTCATAAGAGAATTACATTAAGAAAATTCTTGAGTGATTTAATATGAGAGTCTACAATCCCCTAGACACCCCAGTAGCTACTGGAATTAGCTTGAATATTAAAATGTGTCCCAAAACTGAGTCAGCTAAGAAGAGAATGGAAAGAGTTCCATGTGCTAGTGCCGTTAGAAGACTAATATCTGCAATTATATGTAAAAGACTAGATATTTGTTATGTAGTTAGACTGGTAAGTGGATTTCAGTCAAATCTTGGTGAACAACATTAGAAAGCAGTAAAAAGGATTCTATAATTCTAAAGGGCACATCAAATTATGCACTATCCTATCAAGGAAGCGATTTGCGGTTAGTTGGATTCTTCGATGCTGATGTAGGTGGAGATGAAGTTGAACGAAGGTCAATTTCAGGTTATACCTTTTTGCTGAATAATGACACCATAAGTTGGAGTAGAAAGAAACAGATGTGCATAGCCCTACATTCTATGGAAGCTAAGTTTGTGGCATGCACTATAACAGTGCAAGAGGCTATATGGCTGAAGAGATTTATTGAACACCTTAGATTTGGAAATAAGAATACCAATCCTGTATTAATATATTGTGATAATATTTCAGCCATAGCTACACAAAAGACCCCAAATATTATAACAAGACTAAGCACATAGATATCAAATATAACTTTGTGAGAGATTATGTAGCACAAAAAGCGATTACTGTACAACACATTTCGACCAAAAATATGGTGATTGAGCTTTATTTGTATTAGTTTTTTACTTGAATTTCTAGAGTCTTAGAGTCAATTTTAGCCCATAAATGACTCTTTTGTTCTTAATTTGAGATTAGGAGTTGTTGATCTGGATTAGTGTGATTTTGGGTACATATGCCATGAATAATGATCTTATTGTGCTTAAATTCCATCATGAGCAAATGATACTGCCAATATTTGCTATTTCATTTCAGGAACTATGTACAAAAGGCAAGAGGAAGCAGCTCTGGAGAATTTTGCCGCGGCCAAAGTTCTTTCAGTAGACATGAACTCTCGGGAGAGGTTCACCGTGGCGAATATCGCGCATCAGCACCAGATTTTTACTCCAGATGGAAAATAACCTGACCCGGCTTTAGAGATTTGACCCAGAATGGTTTTATCATGCCATTTAGGGTATTTTCGAAGGAGGCTGGGGGAAGGAGAGACGAAGAGAGGCATAGACCACATCCACATTCTATTTTCTTCACCTTCCACACACACTAAACCCTACTTCCTCAATTTCCTCACCATTCATCCATTTATCATGCCTCAATCATCCATACGAAGCTCGATTCCATCACCCATGAGGAGCTGAGCATCTCCATCCTCTTGAAGATGAAGTGAGCTGGAGTTCGAAGTGCCGAAAGGGGAGTATTTGCTTTCAATATGTATTTACATTATAGGTTACTTGGATTCCGAGTTGGACTTTGTAATTTGTGTGTAAATGCTTGGTCTCGGTCAAGCCAAACTTGGATTATTGTGTATTGAGTTGTTTTGTGATTGACAAAGTAGAATGGAGTTCATTTTGCTTATTTAATGAAATCTTTGTTGATACCTTGTTTTGATGATAACAAAATTATGATAAAAGATTGCAAAATGATTTCAGAATCCAAGTTTCAAAAGTGTTGATTCAACATTTCATGAAGTTACTCGAGTGTTTTATCAAAGTGTTGACAGTACTCGAGCATTAGAATTCATTACTCGAGCACTGCCTGTTTTAAACTTAAGAAAATTCAGTACTCTCAGTTAACACTCCAGGTATTGACATGAAGTATTGTCAATACTCGAGTGTTGTAATGTTGTACTCGAGCACTGTGATTTGAAAATGAGTTTTTGAACAATACTCTGAGTGAACACTTCAAGCATTGGCATAGAGTGTTGCCAATGCTCGAGTATTGCAAGTCAGTACTCGAGCATTAGGTCAAAACAATGTTTAAAAACAATGCTGTCATGGAGTACTGCAAGTGTTGGCTGACAGCAGAGCCAATACTCGAGCACTGGGTTTACAGCACTCGAGTATTGAGGTTTTTGAAATCACTTTAAGTCAACACTTAAAGTATTGGCTGAAAGTATTGCCAACACTCGAGCACTAAATCTCAGCACTCGAGTGTTGACCATTTTTCTCAACACTGTCAGATAACACTTCCAGTATTGGCTAACAGCATAGCCAACACTCGAGCACTGCATTTGTAACACTCGAGTGTTGAGACTCTTGACAGTACTGTCAAGTAACACTTCAAGTGAAAGCTTCCAGCAGAGACAACACTCGAGCATAGATTTCTAGCACTCGAGTGTTGTGGCTTAAAACTCTCAACACTGGAAGTATTGACTGCCAGCATAGCTAACACTCGAGTACCAGCTTTTCATCACTCGAGTGTCGGGGTGAAAACTTTCACTATTCATCAATAC
>JANTPZ010144554.1:0-21571 GCA_025593235.1 Vachellia pachyceras | reverse complement strand
CCAAGTTTTAAAATATTTATCAAATGGTCCCAGAGGTGTTGTCAATACAGCGCATGGTGTTGTCAATGCAGCGCATGGTGTTGTCACGTGACAACCCCCTTGACAACACCATGAGCTAAATTGACAACACCTCTGGGACCATTTGATAAATATTTTAAAACTTGGGACCATTTGATAAATAAGTCCCTTATGTGGGACTCAACAGTAAATTTCCCTTTTTTAAAATAAGCAATAAGTAATTTTATAAATAAATATGAACTAGGTGAGTGTTTGAATTCTTCTTTTTTATATGATTTTACTCGGTCTGAGGTAAATATGTGAGATGAGTTTTATCTCAGTTAACGTGAAAGTGTTTTTTAATTGATAGTGACTCATCCAATTGTACATAGGGATTGTATTATATTTTTTTAGAATTGGTTGTACTTGCTTAATTATTTTTTTTCAATGTATATATTTAATTTATATATATTATATTCATATTTTCTTTGTGCATAGTTTGTTTTAAGCTGAAGGTAAATAAAAACACTTAGATCTAAATAAAGAGGAAATTGAGATTGGGTAAGAGATTTTTGTATACATATCGAAATTGTGTATACATGTCAGATCGAGATTGCATTACTAAGGAAAGAGATTGGGCAAATTAAAAATTGTCATGAAAATTATAATACGTGGATTTCTATACCATTCAAGAATAAGACATTTTATCTTCCATTCCATATTGAATGTTTGTGTACCTTATAACTTCCAAATTGAAAATTTTCTAGTATTTATCTCTTGAAACATTTAGTTGTACAATCATATTGCTTAATTCTCATTATTTCCTTGCAACTTTTTAGGTTTAGGTTAATATCTATTGTTGATGTTCTATAAATAGATCCTACGTACACACGTTTAAGAAAATACAATGAAGTGGATGCGATTTTTTCTTTATTTTCTTCTGCTTCCTTACACCTTCATCCCCTCTCTCTTTCTCTATTTGGTGCATGTTTTTATTTTCACGAAAATGAATTAATTTGGTTGTGGCTCAGATCTGGGCACGGCATGGATGATTTTCTCTGTTTCTTTCTTCATTGATTTGACGTATGACAAGCCTGCACTGCTACATTGGTGAGGTTTTGCTTTATATTTGTTGTTGTTTAACCCGCATCGTAATTACGTTATTGGTGAGGAGAATGGTTGACGATCTATGTTTGTTGTTAAGATTTTTCTATTTCACACACACATGGCTCAAATCTAGTTAATGCGTCCGTTTAGAAACACAGTAGAAAAGTACTTTTACGTAAGTTAAGATAAATATGTGAAGGAGATTATCTCGTTTTACGAAAAAACACTGTTGAACTTGCATTTAGCTTCTAAAAATGAGAAGCCAAACAAGCCCAATATATGTATAAAACTTAAATACTGATATCTATTATGTTAATTTTTTAATTACACATGATACATCCTTCTTTTTCATATTGATTTATAGTTAAATGATAAAATTTTTAAAATAGAACATATGACCAAGTATAATTGTAGAATTTGATATAAATAACATAAAGAACTTGATTTAAGTATGTTAATTGGTATACTTTATTATATGTCTACATGTTTTAATAGATTTTAAATTTTAAAAAATTAATCGATATAATTCTGAAATTATTTTTCTACTATATGTTGCATATATATAAATAAATGAATATTAAGTCTTTAATTGATTTGGTGTTCTTTGATGGGATGATGTTTCCGAAGGGACAATTGGTCTTTCGTTAGATTGTGTTTTCATGGCCTTTCCTTAAGTCGAGAGGGTACATAAGATCCGTGAGCCACACAATGAATTAATGGCGAACCAGAACCAAAAGGAAAAAAGAAGAAGAAGAAGCATATCAAAGTTGTTGGCAACAAAATTATAGAACCAATCCCAAGCGTGTTCAAATATATAGTAATTAATAATCAATCACTTAATAATATCCAACAAAAATGTTGATTTAATCAGTTTGGAATTGATTTATAATCTACAAAGTCGTGAATTCAGATTTTATTGTTGATGTGAGGATCTTATTGGTTAACTATCTATAAGCATTCTCTAAATTTGGAGGAATATATTGATCCGAATGAGCTTCTAGTATTCAATTTGTCTAAACATTTATATACAAAAACAATTAATTAATAATAATGGGGGCTCCATTGTTGGTAGCTCTCCTGTATCTGGCCAAGGAACTTTAAAGTGGGGCTGCTAACATTACCCTTTTAAAAGACGCTGGGACAATGGGAGAGACGTAGGGAGGTTTATTTTAATCATATTATAATAATATTTTATAACAAGCTCTTTCCAATTCTAAATACAAGTGTTTATTTGTAACTACAAATAGTGATTTATATTTAGAATCGAAGAAAATCATACTTCTAAATCATTTATTATTTTAATCTAAATGTGAAAGAAGTGATTCTAAAAGAGGAGGGAAGAGGAGTCGGTGGGGTGGGAAAGGGATTTTTTTTTAAGAGTAGAAAAGAGAGGATTTTGAGGGGATGAACATCATAGTGCTTGTTTGGGAACTTCGTTGGGAAAATGGATTTTGCAGATTTTGAGGCATTTTGGGAATTTTGAAATGGTTTTACGGATTTCAAGATGGTTTTTATGAATTTCGAGATGGTTTTTACAAATTTCGAGATGGTTTTGTCTCGACTTACATGCACCGTTTGGGAAAATGGCTTCCCAAACAAGCACGTAGGTTTTATTCAAGAATGCAAATGCACGCCTGGCCTCCTCTATTTGTTGCTCCATGATCTTCTCTCTCTCTCTCTCTCTCTGCACACACATTTATATTACTTCCACATTTATCTGTCTTGTTCCTTTGGCTTTGGGTTTGCTTGTGAGCTGTATGTTATAATCCTATTTAATTAAAAGCAATTTGAAAGGGATGAAGTTCTTCCATTCAAGAGAATATTTGCGTACTCATGGAGTGTCATATTACCTGTGATTTGCCCAATGAGAATGTTTCAAGTGTTCTCTATTATGATCCTATATACAATAAATTTCTCCTAATTATTTTTTTTTTAAGAATCTAATATAATATATATATTTATTATAAAAAAAGAGAAATAATTAAGATAAATTTACGGAATATGGAATCCACAATAGAATATATTTAGAACATTTGTATTGGGGCAGAATATGCATTACGTGGAACTCCAAAAGTATTAAGTTTTTCTATCCATTCAAATGGGGTGTCTCATCATATTGGATCTCACAAATATTCCTGACTCCACTTAACTGCACTACTTAATCACTAAGCGTCCCTTTTATATATATATATATATATATATATTCATTCTTTTGGTACCTCATCTTCCTTTGGTTTTCCTGTTATCTATTTGTGAATTAAGGGAATTCCACACACACACACACAGAGTGATTAGATAGAAGGCGTGCTCAATATGACTTTGTGCTCAGCTCATCTTCTTCACCAATAATTTTTGTGTGTTGCTATATAATCTGTCGACCATATTATTGCAGATAATCAGTAAAATAAATTATTTATTTTGCTTTTTATGAGAGTATTTTATTTTGCTCAATATCTCTACTTACATGCTCCCTTTGGTCCTTTTTGTAATGTCTTACTCACTAGTTTCCATATTCAAGACTTTTAACAAAATTTAATGAAACATTTATAATTAATCTCTAAAAATGGTCCATGTCTTTTATAATGCTTTTTTAATCCCCTTTTCCTAATAAGTCATACTAATATCAAAGGGTAGCATTGCCAAATTATAAAAATTTTAAACATTTTACTAATTTTGCACATTATGAGTTAGGTTTGGGAATATGGGTTGGATTGGATTAATAGTTCATTACATTATTCACTCAAACAAAATCATTGAGTTGCGGAAAATGTAACCTATTTTTAAATGGGCCATAAGACCCAGGCTAACTGTGTTGGCTTTTGTGTTTTAATTTTAAATCAAAATCTATATTTATTCATATATAATTTACTGCTAGTAAAGTAATAACGATAAGCTGTCACTTTGTTTTATAATTTGTTCTCAATTTGTATCATTTTTAAATAAAATTTAATATTTATTTTATTTATATATAATGAAGTAATTTTTTTATTCATACATGATATGTATCCTTTTTACTAATTATGCATATGTATTCTTCTACTAGAAGCAACTATATTTAAGATATTATTGGATCTGTGGATATATCTTCTAATGAAAAATTCAAATATTAATTCTCTATCTTGTTAGGGGCTACACTTTTAGTGGAACCAACCTGTTTATTTTATTGCTTTTTCTGGATTTATAGTTCTGCATCCGTTTATAGATATGTGGGTTTGATATAGGTTTTTTATAAAAGGAATATATGTTTTTTTAGAAGGTTGGATTGATAAAATCTCAACCGGGCAACGAAACCATATTCTCACATTTACTTAGCTTGACAAGTTTGTCACAAAAGTCAAATGCTAGTTATGAAAAGGAAAGAAACTCTTTGGTCATAAATGTAGAAGTAGATAAATAATTTATAGGAATAAAATATTAAGTTAGTTACCAATAAATTAAATTGTGTGTTGATTTCCTAACACACTCATTTAATTTAATGATTTGCTTAGAAAATTAATTACCCATAATGAAAACTCCTTAATAAATGGAACTAATAGGAATGGTTTGGAGAATAAATTACAAATAATTTTAAAAATAAAGTGAATTGTGCTTTTAAATTTGTAAACCAAAGGAAACTCTCCTAATTGCTAACTCATATATATATATATATAATTCTCATATTTAGAACGGGAATTAATAGTGGAATATTTCATCTTAAAATCAAGAATTGCAAAGGAGTCGGCTTGAACATATGTATAAGATCGTTATGTTCTTCTACAGACTAACATAAATAACACATTAATTATTTCTACATATCTCAACAGGCTATATGTGAACGAGATGATGAAAACACGACACCCACTTTTGTGGGTATGTTTTATTTTGGTTCACACTACAACAGAACTGGAAGATACAACATCAAACTTTACCCTGCGGTTGCAGAATATTATTGTTAATATTAACGAGATATGTAGAAGCTGTGGAGTTATTATAGAACTATTCAATTAAAATATAGTCTAAAGTCTAAACCCAGAAATTAATGACTTTCAAGGCTGCTTATTATTTGCGTCAACATGCTTCATACCTCCGATAAAACCACCGACTCCACCGACGGCGCCGATTCCTCCTCTGCCGATTCCCTTGTAAATTCCTCCTCCGATTCCTCCATACCCTCCAATCCCCTTAAATATGCCTCCTCCTATGCCTCCCCCATAGCCCGACCAGATTCCTCCTCCCAGTCCTCCGCCGTTATCAGCTCCTCCTCCGTACCCTCCTCCTCCTCCGAGATCGCCTATACCTCCGATCCCTCCGGCGCTATCCCCAAGAAAGGACTCTGGTTTCTTCACATCTGCTCCTTCATGTTTGGCCTTCTTCAAGTCCCTTGCATCTGCGTATTCGGATATTCCTACCACCAAGCACACCAAAAGCAGATAACAAGTCAACTTCTTCTCCATAATCATATTTCAGTTTGTACACTAGTGAATACAAATGTTAAGTTACTGCATGAGACATTCACTTGCCATGCATGCATATATATAGTTGCAGCTTATATGAGAAAAGAAATGTAAAATATTTTAGTAATAAATGTGGGAGAAATCACTCGCATTCCAAATTAACATTCGCAAATATGTTGTTTGAATTTTTAAATTCTAAAATAGCTCCTGTTAAATTTTGCTCTTCTAAGAAATAGATAAATCTTATGCCTATATATATATATATTTCATCTTACTAATGTGACAAGTTTATACATTTGTCTCTAATACAAAATGAAAAAAAAAATGAAATGAATCAAACTAACTGTTTTTTGCTGTCAAAGTCAAAGGATTAAATTGTATGTTCGCTTTGTAATATTAAAATGTGTTTTGTCATATGGACTTTTGCATTTACTTAATAAATACTCTTCCAGTGCTTAATGTTGAATATATTTAACCAATTTGATTAAATCAATGGAGTTGGGTAAATTGGTTGATATTGCATATTTTTTAAAACACTAATTATCTTCCTGAATCTCATCCCCCCTCCTCTTACTCGATTATCGTTAATAGAGTATCAAAAGATAATTTGGAAAATATTGATAAATATAAAAAATAAGTTTTACATTTAGAATTAAGATTAACTTTCTAATCAAATCTTACATTAAAGACAAGAGGAATATGGTTTATTTAAAGAGAAATAATAAATAAATTGCATATATAAACACTTTCACTGGGGTGTATGGAAATTCATGTTAGTCACAAGTTAGCCGTGAGATATGGCATAGCTCCACCATCTCAGTACATACACACTCCACCATAAATCCAGATTAGGTGGTGAGAATGGGTTTCCCCAAACTACTGTATATTAGAGGCAATTGAATTGAATGCTGGGATCAAAAGTTGTGTCTTTTAATTGCAGTGTCAGAAGTTTGAATAATGCATTTAGATGTACCACATGCTCTCTAGCGTGAAGTTGCTTTCGCATTGATGATTGGGGCAATGTCTCATAGAGGAAGGAAGGAAGGTGGAATCTCATGCAGCCATTAAGTGCATAGTGTCAGTACGTATGTCCTTTTGGTGTCCGCAACTTCAATATGGGAGAAGGTATAATGGGTGGTTCTCACAGAAAAGCTTTCACCTTTTTTGCGAGCTTCCTACTTATTACTGGTAGATGTGAGAATTCAATAAGGATCTTTCTGGCAGTAGCGCCTCTATTTCGTCTTATTCGACCAAAGCTCCCTTGAAAGATGCAGAAACATGGTTCCAACTACGTTAAATTAAGCTGCATATATATCCATCGGCGTAGAACATTGCATCCATAGACGATCGAGTACGTCGCACATCAGTGTTGTGTTCAGTGTTTTCTCAGAGAGATATATATTCCATGCTCAGGCATATCAGGTCATCATAAATCTCTTACATGAGTTTAGATATTAATTGAGGATGGAAGGATAGAGAGAATGAAATATTTGGAATGCAACACTTAATGAATCGCCTATATTACATTCGTAATTTAGACAGATCAGCTGTTATGCTCAGTTATTCTATTTACATATTCTTTCAGAGGAATAAAAAGGTACGTTGATATGATCAGTTTGGTTGTAGCTCAATCGTTTAAAAAAATTAAGCTTGCTGCTAGCAAGCTATCAACTGAGGCTTGAGGGGAATATACCAAAGTTTTTTCCCCTATCATTGAAAACTGTTCTATTAGAGGTAATGTCAGATATTAATTTGTCAACTGTGAGGGACTATCCGCGTCATGTGGAATACACCAAAGTTGTATGAGAACAATTAATTTTTTTTTATCATCTATGTGAGAACAATTAATTAATCCACCTAAATATGCTTGCTTTTTCATAGATGATTGCATAAATAGACAAAACTTGCCACTGCGGGAAGCAAAATATCTATCAGAACCACAAGCTTGGTTGACATCTCAATTGAAGAGGTTGCGAGAGTTAGTGGGAAGGCCGATGAGTTATTTTAGTTGTTTTGATTGCTGAGACAGAATATCAGCAGTTTCAGTTGTAGCAAATATTGCAAATGTAGATTATTCCCCTGATCTCTTAATTTTTATTGAAATCACACGGATTTTCATTTATGTTTAAAACGTACCTCATTGGATTTCTTTGGAACGAGGAGTTCAATTGTAATTATATATGCATATATTATTTAAAATTCGATATTATATTAGATCTAGTATCATTGGGTGATATTGGAGTATCATTCGACTCTAATTGATGGGACAACCACTGGCGGATCTGTTTGTATTTGAGGGGTGCGGCCCAAAAAATTATGTATATATTAATACTATGTGATTTATTTTACACACACTCATTTACTAATTTTGAATCAATTAAATTTTTGCTTAATTTTTTCTCAAAAGATATTAAGAATAAGTTTCATTTATCTTCTCAAAAAATAGTTTACACCACTGAACTAGGATTTTGAGTCCGCCACTGGGGAAAACGACAACTCTCAAACTCCAAACCTTATATTTAAGTTGTCTACAGTCATAGCCGTTTTGATTAATTTAAATGTCTAAATATGCCAAAAAATTAAACTAAGAAGCTCATACAGCTTCGTTCCAAATAAGAAAAAGAGCAAAAACGAGCAGAACTAAGTATTCCTAGTCAGCCTCAGCCCTCAGGCCCTCAGAGAAGATTTTTTTTTATTTGGACTGATTATTAAGCCAGATAAATCTGACTATCAACTCATTTCGAAGCCCATTTCCAATTTGATCTGATTGTTTAGGCCCAAACTTATTTTGGGCTGAAATGTAACCAATTTTATTTGGGCTCATTTGGACCTTACCATTCCTAGTTCATGGAGACACAGCTATTACAGTATCAAGCTCAAAAGGACCTCCAATTACTAAAAGAGCCGGGTCCGGCAGCGGGTTTGGTTCTTAAAAATGAGAGTGTATATACGACTTGTTTTTTTATTTTTATTTCCCATTTTTTAGGTATTATGTTTTTCCCTCTTAGTTTTAGACTTCACTGACATTTAAACTGTTTCACCTATGAGATAATTAACTCGAGTAGAAACTCCATAATTTGGTTTTTTGAGCAAAATATAAGAGTTTGAAACAAGATTTCATGCAAGACAAAAAAATTTAAAAGAACTCTAAGTTGTCATTAATTATGAAATAAGCTAGGATATATAAAATTGTTGCAAGACTTAATTTTTTTTAAAAAAAATTAGGTTATGCATGTGTACGCTTTAATGGGTTTAAAGCCAACTTAAGGATGCTTATTTTTTAAAATAAATTTTTTAAATAAGCCTTTGGAGGGAGGTTATGATCAAAGCCGTCATCGATGCTATTTCAACATTACCCAATGATGATGTGTTTCAAGTTTCTAGTCAAAACGTGTAAAGAAATAAATATCGAACTTCTGGTGGGAACGCCACGGTAATGGCAGGTCACATCATTTGGCAAATTGCAAAAAGTGCTTATAATTATTTATAATCACGTTCAACAGTGTTTTTCCGCAAAAAGAGACAATCTCCTCCACATATTTGTCTCGACTTGTGTAAAAGTACTTATAAGTACTTCTCCACTGCGTTGCCAAACGGATTAGGGATGAACTTACCAAACCAAAGGGAGATTGATGTATGGGTTTTCGAGACTTGGTAAAATTTAATAATGCTTTACTAATCAAAACAGGCTAAAGACTCCTTCACAATACAGAGGACTTTTGGGTCCAAGTCTTTAAAGGCCTCTATTTTCTAAGCGGAAACTTCCTTGATATGCCAAAAGGGCACAACAAAACATCCTGGTACTGGTCTGGCATTATAGAAGGAAGAAACTTTCCGAAAGAGGACTTATGTTGGCAATATTGGAGATGGATGGAAAGCTCGCATATGGAAAGATAAATGGATACCCAACATCCCTCAACGTCATCTGCATGTTGATTGGGAAGAGCTAAGAAAATCAAACCAAACTGTCTCTGATCTAATTATAGAGGATCAACAATGCTGGAATCGATCAAGTCTTTGGGGTATTGTTGATGAAGATTGAAGCCACAATGAATGCAATAAGAGACATTCATCTCCCTTATGTTTCAAGGGATGATAAATTAATACGGATCCCAGCAAGAAATGGTATGTATCAGATTAAATTGGGCTACATTTTAGGTAAAACTGGCCTGATTCCTAATCCGAGTAGAGCTGGCCCATCTAATCTAATCACCTGAGATGAATGGAAAAAGACCTGAAAGGTTAAAGCTATCCCCAGAATTGCTAACTTCATATGGAGGGCCCTAAATGACGCTATCTGCTAAAAAAGTGTAGAAACACTTGGGCATCTTTTTTTTTCCATTGCACTTTTTTTTTTGGTACATATCCATTGCACTTGGGTGCAATGTGTTTGGTTTGGTTGTTCATTATCTTTCAGGCCTGAGATCGACAAAATTAATAACTTCAAATCGTGGTGGAGCTCTATCATTGACTCTAAAAGCCCCTTATCTGACTATGATGCTTCCTTAATCTGCTGGTTGGTATGGCTCGTTTGGAGAAGTAGGAATGAATGAATGTTCACTGGCGACACACCAGACCCCGTATTTGTGATTGAACAAGCAGCTCGTTCAGCTGCATAGTATAGAGGGGGGGGGTGTTTCAGTTATCCAAGCTGACGAAAGTGGAGAATATCATAAACCATTTCCTTCATGGCAAGGGCCTCCTAAATATACTCTCAAAGTGTATATTGATGGATCCTTTCGTGAAAAAAACTAAACAAGGGGCTATAGGTATCGCATGTCGGGACCATTATGGAAACCTTAAATGGGGCTTCTTTGATAAGGTAAAGCCAATTTCGGTTTTCATGACAGAAGCACTTGCAATGAAAAGGACGTTATGATCCTCCAAGACCATTATCAAAATGAACTACCAAACTCTTGCGAGCTGTCTCCTTAAAGTCCAACCTAATCTGGGTGAGTGGGAGGCTAATGGCATTGTAGAAGATATCTTATACTTGCCATCGTCAGAAGCTAGTTCTCTGATTCATTTTACTCCTCGGAAGGGGAATTATGCAGTTGACTTCCTATCTGCAAGTACTCACAAGGGGGTGTGCCCAGTTTGATGGGTGGAAACACCCTTAGATCCTAGCTGAAGATGCAAAAAGGGCAGGACATGCCGAAGGTGCTGAGTCCTCACAAACTATGGAGGCTAGTGCTGGTTGGTGACACTAATTGTAGCCTCCTCGTTTTGCTTTGTTGTTTTTCTTTGGCCTAGTTGTCTTTATTTCTCTTTTGCTATTTTTCTCTCCCTCTGTTTTAGGTCATGGTTTTTGCTTCTCCTTCTTCTGTAATCTTTGTTGCTGGAGTTTTTCATGTGGGTAGCTTGTTCTGCTTTTTGTTTATCCGTAGTAATGGAGTACTATTCAGAAGTGTTCAAAAAGGAAAAAAAAAACAAAGAAAGAAAGAAGCCGTATATAAACTTCAGGGCAAGCTCATGCTACTTACTTACCATGAAAGTTAAGGCTATTTGACCAAAAATTGGCCTCTTACTTTTGTCCTTAGTTGCCATAAGATAGTGTCATTTTCCCTTCTTTTCCCATCAAAACATACTAACGTAGCATATAGATTAATGTCGTGTGTCTATATATACACACATCAATTCTCCACATTTTTCATCCAACCAAAATATATATGCAGAAAACTCTGTTATATTCAAGTGATGATTTTCCAAAGAATTAGCCATACAATCCTGCGTGTAAGCATAAGTCTTTCTTAATGGAAAGGCAGACGTGTAGAATCTTCTAATTGCAAGATATGACATGATTCTGTGTTGTTCGTATAATGAAAACGCAAAAGCCCTCATATATAATTGAAATCCTTATATATATATATATATAGACACACATGCAGGGGCCATTAATTCAGAGCCAAGGAGAATTGTAGATAGGAGTGACCACAGATTTAACTTGGAGATACTTGTGAAGGGCATCCAGTCCAGAATCTCTCCCAAATCCACTCATCTTGTACCCTCCAAAAGGAACATCATTCTCAAATGTCAAATAGCAGTTGATCCATATGACTCCTGCCCTTATGGATCTCGACACTGTGTTTGCTGTATCTATGTTCTTCGTCACTATGCCTGCCGCTAGCCCGTACCTCGTATTGTTCGCACTCTTTATCGCTTCCTCCATCGTTCTGTGTGTTAGATATGAATATACTCCACATTATAGTACTCATAATCCATGATCTTGCTAACACCAAACAAACATAAAAATTATAACTTACTTGAACTTCATTAGTGCCATCACAGGCCCAAATATTTCATCTTGCACTATCGTCATGTCCTCCTGATGGATTCAGAAATGAGAATATTATTGCACATACGCGTGTTATTAGATTTGAAGCTCTTGTGAAGTTGGATACTTGGAACTTACCTTAACATTAATGAACACCGTAGGTTCTATGTAGTATCCCTTGTTGCCCAATGATTTGCCACCAGTCAACAAGGTGGCTCCTTCTCTCTTTCCATGCTCTATGTATGATAGAATCTTTTCAAATTGCTTCTTATCTACCTATATATAGTTGTTTCCCAGCAGCAAGCATGAGAATGTAGGAGGATGATTGTATTGATCAATGTGTTATTATACATATTGATATATAATAATCATGCTCATTATATACATATTACCTGAGGGCCTTGTTGTACTTTAGGATCAAAAGGGTCTCCAACTACCCAAGCTTTTGCCTTCTCCACCAACTTCTTCTCAAACTCATCATATATGCCTTCTTGAACCAACACACGAGAGCCTGCAGCGCAGATTTCTCCCTGAAAACGCAAGCCAACACAAACCAGCACACTTAGTTAATCATTAGAGGAAGATAGATGTGTGTGTGTGGGGGGGGTAAATATATGTGCATGATATTGATAGTCTCTGGAAGGAAAATAATAATTTGACCTTGTTATAAAGGATTCCAATGAGTGCAAGCTCAACAGCTTTGTCCACATCAGCATCGTCAAATATAATGATAGGTGATTTGCCTCCTAATTCAAGTGAGACTTGCTTCAAATTACTCGTAGCTGCAGCCTTCATCACTTCCCGTCCTACTTGTGTTGAACCAGTAAAGCTAACCTTAAATATAAAACACCCCCCCCCCCCAAAAAGAAGATAATTCAGTAATAATATAGTCAAGCCCTTTTCAAAATTGCAATCGTATAAGACTCCCAAATAATGCTTGACTTGCCAACTATGTAAATACGTACCTTATCGATGTCCATATGCGAGCTTATAGCAGCACCAGCAATAGGGCCAAACCCAGGCACTACATTAAGCACACCATCTGGTATTCCCGCCTGTCATTTGAAACAAACAAGCAAAATACCTAGGTTCCGTGAAGAAGCCATAATTAAACAAACTAAAATTGCACAGCAGAACAATGTCAATGTGTTGATCAACATGTTTCAAGAAGAGGAAGTGAAGTGGTCGGTACCAGCTTGGCGAGATGAGCGTAGAAGAGGGCGGAGAGAGGAGTTTGCTCGGCGGGTTTGACGACCATGGTGCAGCCGGCGGCCAAGGAAGGGCTAACCTTGTTGAAGAACATGGTGCTGGGGAAGTTCCAGGGAATGATGTGACCCACCACACCGATGGGTTCAAGCAGAGTGTAGGCGTGGAACTCTCTGGACATCTTCAAAACCTCGCCATGGATTTTATCAGCAGCACCTGCATAGTAACGGAGCATATTTGCGACGGAAGGAACCTCCATCTTACACCACTGGTACAGCTTACCGGCGTCTATGGCGTCCAGTGCTGCTATTTCTTCTGCGTTTTGGTCTATCAAATCTGCCCATTTCATCATTATTCTTCCTCTCTCCTGAATATTTTCCCACACCATCACACGTTTTACTTTATTGCAGTAACAGAAACAGCAATATATATATATATATATATCAAAACCCACCATGAGCAACTTCATTTTAATTTTCCATGAACGTACTCAAATGTGTGTCCTTATGTGAACGGAAAAAAAAAATTGTTATATTCCCTTGTGAAATTTGTAACACTGCATAATAGGTAGAAATCTTAGGCGGTTGAAATCATCTAGTATCTGATATTATACCAATTCATTTAAATTTAAATAAAATTCGATCCCAAGCGAGATGGATGCCAGAGGATCTGAATTTCTCACCAACACAATTAATTATATGGAATATTTTCATACAATCATATTATATTTGGAACACTTGGTAAAGAAATGTAATAATTAAGCCTAAGAAATTTCCCTTGAAGAAAATTATAAATATTTATCTGGACAGTTTTAAATACAGAAATCTTAATTGTAAATTATCAGGAGCGATCTATGAGATTCAAATACTTGATTTACAAACTAACATTCTCATATTTGTAACTTATTTTTGAACAAAATTTTTTAAAGAATTAAGTAAGGAGAAAGATGTATTAAAAGAAGAATTTAGGGACGGAAGGAATAATAACGACAAAGTTGTCTTACAATTGAATTTACTTATGTAAAGGATACATTTGGTTTTGATTTTAAAAAGTGCATTAGTCCTCCAATCCTAGCAGAAAACACTGGCTTAGCATCAGTTATTTTAGACCATGATTTAAATGTCGATAAAATATAGTTAAATTTTTAAAAATAAAAAGTGATTATATTAAAATAAATAAATTTATTTTGTCAGTATTTAATTATAGAATCAATATTTAATTTTGTTGAGACCGTGTTTTCCGTCAAATGAACTTAATGGTGTTTTTTTTGCTTCACAATGGTGTTAAAATTAAAGAACTAAAACTGCATTTTTAAAATTTTAAAAACTACATTAAAGTTAAGTAAACCTATAGAATCAAATGTATATTTTATCCATTTTTCTACAAAAAAAAAAGGCATGCAGTGTAATAAAAAAAGAATTAGGGACGGAGGGAATGAGAAAAATATTCTCAATTTAAGATATATTAAGAATTAACTGTCTATTATTTCTTGCTATGTGCAAATGAATTACAATTACCTTATAGTACTACTTCTCATCCCTCGTACATGAGTTAACTGAATTTTTTTATAATAAAAAATAAATATATTACTTTAAAATATTTATATTTATTAATTTTAAAATTAATTTATTTAATTTTTCAATAATGTATTTAATTTACGTCTAACAGGCATTAAAGTGGTATCTTTTTTTGCAGTTGGAAGCTGGGAACATAGAGCATTAAATTCTCCTACATAATCAGGAAGGATCTGAATTATTGAGCAGAAAGACTGAGGTGACCAGCTTCTTAAATATTTATTGAAAGTATTAAAGAAGGAAGTTATTTATAAAAAGGTTTTAAAATGTTGTTAATGACAAGTCGGGGAGCATCATTGATAAGTGGAGCAGCTGCCATTGACAACTCTTAGGACATTTTCATAAATAACTTCATTCCTTAGAACCTTACAATAAATCTTCTTAAAACATAAAGTTGGATTTTTTTTACCCAAAAAAATAGTCATATTTATGAAATAGGGCGGTGCTTGCCGCTTGGAAGAGCCAAACCTATATAGCTCTCGAGTTCTTTCTCGAGTCGGCATATAGTTGTAATAAATAATCAATTTTAACGAATTTTAAACTAATTTCGAACACTAAAAGTGCGTTATATAAACTCATTATTTTAATACAAAGGAAAAAAAATCTCATATTGATGTCCTTAAATTATTTGCCTAACTATTTCCTCAAATTCAAGCAGAGAATATATATATATATATATATAAGTAGACATATATGTACTATTTATGGTTAATACAGTTTAATATATTTATGGCAATAAAGAGGACACATGAAGGCCCACTCATTCCACAATCCACGTGTATTAGAAAAAGGACAAAATGGGAAAGCGCCATCACCAATTGATCGTTTGTGCTTAGCCATAAATCACGTCAGGTTAAAAAAAAAAAAGAAAGCCTGGCCTTAAAAAAAAGAAATAAAAATCGGTGGTGTCTGTAATTCCACGGTTCGCAATGAACATTAAATGGTTTACTATACACATACAGTTCATATAATTCGACAAAAGAAAAAAAACAGAGAAATGGTTTAATAAAAATAATGAGTTTTATTTAGAAGATAACAAGAAATAAGAATAATTACAAAGATGGGTAATATGACGTATCGATTAAAAACTATTTTTACAATTTGAGTTATTACAGAGAAGGATTATTGTGTGTGTTTGGGAAATCCGTTGGGAGAAATGAGTTTACAGATTTTGAGTTATTTTACAGATTTCAAGATGGTTTTATGGATTTCAAGATGGTTTTATATTGGAATGTATGCACGGAAACGATATTCCCAAACAACCACGTTATCTTCTGTATGTTTTTTATATCGTTAACCAAAGCGTGATGGATGTCTAGCGATGATGTTTGGATTATTTTTTTAAAAAGCGATTTTACACATAAACAAGAAATTTATATGTTAACTTATGTAAAAGAAGTGGTCAAGAATATATAGGTAAGATTGAGAGGAAGGAAGAGGGGGGGGAGGAGAAACATACAGAGCCGGACATGCGAGGCCAGGGGCCGGAGTCAAAGGCGTGACGGGCAGCTTGGACGGCGGCGTCGACGTCCTCCATGGTGGCTTGGGCGACGGAGGCGATGACATCCCCTGTTCTGGGATCTATGGTCTCAAACGTGGTGCCTGTTGAATATGGTGAAATGGATGGAGTGAAGAAGATGGAATGGATGGAGGGAGCTGAAGGAAAAAGGGATTCGTACGTACCGGAAAGGGAATGAAAGAAGCTGCCATTGATGAAGAGCTGCGTGAAGTTGACGTGGATGGAGGGAGGATGAGGGAGAGAGGCGTCGGGGTGGCCATTGGAGAGAGAAGCCATGAGAGAGATAATGGAGGAAGGAAGAGAGTAGGCGTATTATATTAGGGAACGTGGATTCCAAAACGGGGTGTGGAAATTGGGTTATAGACTTGTCAGTCGTCGTCTTCTCCTCCCTGTGTGGGCTCAGGACTCTACTACCCTTCTATACACGCAAGTGTATGTATTCACACTTTCTTTTGAACAAAGGCTCAGGATCAGGCAGGTTTATAAAATGTTCAGGAGTAACTTGCAATTCGTTCTAAAAAAACATGGGATTTGGACTTGCAACTTTAAAAGTTGTCAAACAATTTGGGATTGTTTGGAAGTTATTTTAAAAATAATTTTTACAGATTACGAGACAAAACCTAAGTTTTGAAAAATAGCTTTTATAGATTTCGAGTCAAAACCTATGTTTTGAAAAGTGATTTATGTTCAGGAAGTTATTAACTTCTACGGATTCCGAAGCAAAAAGTAAGTAGAAAAGAGGAAAGAGAAAGAATGAAAAGTAGGAAAGAGAAAAGAGAAATAAAGAAAAAGTAGGAAAGAGAAAAAAATATGAAAGAGAAAATCTAGGCTTTAAAACCTAGGTTTCAAACCGAGGTTTTGTAACCAAAATAACTTTTCTGAAAATTTTTTATGCTTGGACGAAAAAACCTAGATTTTGAGACCAAACCTAGATTTTGTGACTAAACCTAGGTTCTAGGAATGGCTTCCAAACAAGCTCTAAAGAGGTCACTCACTCTTAATCTCACGTGTAACTAACAAAAAATTGAGACATTGTTTGAATTAGAGGTACAAAAGTACGTTCATTTATGTAAGCAGCAATAAAATTCATCTCACATATTTATCTTATAGATTATAAATCACGTTAAAAATTCACTTCTACTAGAAACTAAGATTAATATGCGGCCCTTTGTACCGGCATCATCATTTTTTACAAAGAGACCAGATAATTTGGACAAATCATCTAGCTTGTTTCCACCCGTGATGGCCCTCACCTCATCATGCTGCCTTTCATTCCAATTTAACTCTCTCTATATATATCTCTACATGGTACTTGTTTTGTAATGCATTTTTGGAGCTTTGAAATGCATTCTCACACAAATCAAAATAAAATTTCTCTTACATATAAATTTTTCTCAAAGCTGTTTCCCAAACAAGCGTATGTGTATGGACTTAATGAGTACGCGTTTCAACTCCGTGGCACGTAGGTGTTCTGTCGAGCCCGTGAGTGGCACTCTGGCTCAAACAATAAAGAAATACGCATGGCTGCCTAAAAGTGACAAAGAATTTCATCCACTTTATAATCGTTGCCCAATTAAGCACTTCATTATACCCCCCCCCCAAAAAATGTCCATTATGAGAGCACAAGGCACTTCATTAAAGACACAATACAATGGGGCTGGAGATTGATCCACAGAGCCGTCCGTGCCCGCAGAAGCTCAGCCTTGGAGCATTTATTCCACTCACACACACACACAACTCCTTGGAGCCATTATAATAAAAGATAACATAATAATCTCTCTTTCTTACACGTTAAATCTTGAAAAGATCATCCTTCTCGAACCTCCAGTGATTTTGAAATACTCTCATCAACTAACCCAAAAACAATTAACATCACTGCAGTAATAACTTTTACTTGACTCATTACACCATGACTTTATGATTTCTTGCATCTGTGAAAATGACTTCATAGCAGAACTTGTCCATATATATATAAATATATCTGTCGTTATATGAATCCATGTTACGTAAGGGAGATCAGCGGCGGGGACCCACCTTTGGAGGGAGACGCAGAAGAGGAAGAGCAGGTTGAAGGGAGAGCCTCACTCAACCAAATGGGAAAGCATGCATATCCCCACACTTTGTGTTCCCGCAAGATGAACAATAATAGCCAAAATTGATTCAAGTGGGTGTTCCCCTGCAACAAAGTTCCAACCATTTGTAAAAAATGAGGACCACTTTTTATGATCGGCTATTCCCATATCATCTCAGCTAATCTCCAGCAGCCTGATCATACACACCCACACACAATCTGAAAAATAAATCGATATCCAAAAACATGTGCAGATTGATGTTTCTAACTATTAAGTGTATACATTTCCTTGCTAATAAAACCTACCTTTGATTTTGAATATGTGATTTGTGGCACATCACGAAGCGTATCGGACTTTATTATAAATTCGAAGGATCCATATGCTAGGGAACAGAATGAAACGGAAGAATAATGGAGGATTGATGGCTCATAATGGAACGATTTCATTTTTGGTTATAATGCCCCTTTATGTTTCTGTAACCTCTCTTTAAGAAGTTTTATGATGTTGTCCAACCCCTAGCTAGTATAAATAGGAGGCTCATTGTGCTTGTATGGAAGACCAGAAGAAAAGGAATTTGAGTGTTTTCAAGAGTTTCAGTGTTAGCTCTAATGTTCCTATACCATTTTGGTATCAGAGCTAGATTCCAGAGAGAGGGAGCCACTTGAAAACGTCCAGGAAGTGGAGTTACAGAGAAGTATACCGGTGAGGGTCACTACCAATCTCAAAACTCACATTGGATTGGAGTTTTCCCGAGTTGGAAAGCCACCGCACGCGCCGTCACTGTCGAGTCACGCGCTACCGTCGGATCCCACGTGCCTGCTGGAGGTTGGAAACCCTAACGTCATCTGACATGTCAGCATAGCCGTCCAGTCATATATCGATAGCCCACCCCACTCATAGGCCGACATGTGTCACGTCCTGCCATGTCATTTATCCCAGTCAGCCGAATTTTCGGTATTTATATTTTAACCCTTAAACTCTTCCATAATTTCAATTTGGCCCCAATACTTATCAAAATTACAGTTTGACCCCTAAACTTTCCATAATTACATTTCTAACCCTAAACCTTTCAAAGTTACAATTTGACCACTAGACCTTCCATAAATACAGTTCTACCCCTAATCTTTCCAAAATTACATTTTAGCCCCTAAACTTTCCACAATTCCATTTCCATCCTTGAAAAATCCTTATTTACGTTTAGGCCCAAGACTTCCTAAATTATCATTTTGTCCCTGTTCTCTTGAAAGTACATTTCTTCACTACCCCCTGAGATTTTAGTCTAGGCCATAAAATGTCTCCAAGACGCAGATCAGTGCATAAAATGGAGATGAATGAGTTGAGACGCTGGATACAAGAGCTGAGGGTACTGTAGAGCTGCAATGAGTTTTACTAGACGAATGTGGAGAAGCCCCTGAAGGTGAGTTGGATAGCGACAGTTCATCATCCGTTGGGAGCCACTGACAGCGAAGACAAAGATTTCACAATAGTGACATCAAGGTGGACATCCTCAACTTTGAAGGAAAGCTTCAACCAGATTAATCTGTAGATTATATTGGCTTCACACTATTGAGTGGATATCTTGATGATATTGTCGAATTTGACTCGAGGGCAAATTCCGTCCAACCCGGGGAGGATGAAACAGAAGAATAATGGAGGATTGATGGCTCATAATGGAACGGTTTCATTTTTTGTCATAATGTCCCTTTATGTTTCTGTAACCTTCGTAACATCTCTTTAAGATGTTTTATGATGTTGTCCAACCCCTAGTCAGTATAAATATGAGGCTCATTGTGCTTGTATGGCATATCAAAAGAATACGAATTTGAGTGTTTTCAAGAGTTTCACATGTGAGCTCTCAGGTTTCTATACCACATAACCTTGGCCAAAAAAAACAGAGAACCACATTTTTTTTCGTTGCATGTGATCATTATAAATGTCATTGTGCTTGTGTGTTTTACCAAGGCCATTGGATTGGAAAAAACACAAGGAATTGTGTAGGAAACACGCTTGAGTTTAATTATCATCTGTTTCCCAGCTGTCTTGATTTCCTTCGTCTACATCGACCAATGTAAACATTGTTGATTCTCACTAACAATTTTTAATAAAGCTGCTAAATATAATTATTATCAATATCAATATTTAATATTGAATCTTTAAAAATTTACTGTTTCAAAAAAAAGTGGCCATGAAGGCGAAGACTTGATTTTTTTTCTGTGTGAAAAATTAAAATTCTAATAATTTTGTAAATTTGGCAACAAAAAATTGTTAAAAATATAGATTAAATAAAATTTTTGGAGAGTAAAAAATTGTAATGATTAAATATTATTATTTTTCATTTATCTACTGATATATTCAAGTGTTTTCAGAAAGAACCACTACTACAGAGTGTAGTTTTGGCGTCTGAAATTCGCGTCCTTTTTTTAAAAAAAAAGAGTAAAAAATGAAGGTGGTGGCATTTTTGAAATTTTAATGAATGTTCGCGGGACTTTATGCGCCCTATATTCAGGATAGGGTGCATAAAGGCACCAAATGGGTGCCTTTTAGCGCGCCCTATTCTTATTATAGGGCGCCAAATGGCCCTTTTGGCGCCCTACACTTGGGAAGTACATCAATGAAGCAGTTGCTGAGGTGGCTGAAGGATTGTAAGTGCTGACATATAATAATCATGTGATTGTTTGTCTTGAGTTTATTAGTACCCCACTTATGACGTATTATACGATGCAAGATGACCTTACACAGCAAACCAGCCAAGGGACTTTCACTCAAAGTGGGAGGATGGACATCTTAGCGACTGCGATCGGAAGGTCAGATTACCCAGGCCAAGTTCGAGGGGAGTCGAGGGGAACGGGTATAGGAAAATATTTTGGACGACCATCTCAACAGTCTACTGAAGCTCATATTCAATCTAGAGTAGCTGAGATGCAGTAATCACTCTAAGCTCAATTTGATGCTCAAACCACCCATATGCAAAACGAGATGATGAAAAATATGCGTGAGCAGATAAGAGCTGAGATGGTGGCTGAGTTGGGAGCTGAGATGAAAGCTCAGTTGGCAGTTGAGATGAAAGCTCAGTTGGTAGATGAGATGAAAGCTCAGTTGGCAGATGAGATGAAAGCTCAGGTGGCAGTTGAGATGAAAGCTCACTTCGCAGCTCTCCTGAAATCGGGGAAGCTGATTGAGGAACTGAAGAATATCGATTCCCCTTTATTTCCTAGTAGCAGAGATAGCAATCATCTGATTGAGATGGGTGACCCTTCCCCTCATTCCCCCGTGGATGAAGTTAGAGAGAATTGTACTCTCTACCTGGATGAGCCAATACGTGCCGTTGCCCATGCTTATTTGTACAGGCAAGCTACTACGCACCATTCTATGCCAATTCCGAATAGCTT
>JANTPZ010144551.1:0-17974 GCA_025593235.1 Vachellia pachyceras | reverse complement strand
TTCATTTTCAAACTTCATCTTTTTGAAACCCTAACTCCTAATCCTTTTTGAACCATATTTGATCATTCATTTAGGAGTTCTTAGCTATCATATATTATCCATACATGCATAGGTTTCACATCACATATTACATATCCATGCTCATAACAAATTCCTTGCTTTAACTTCATAAACTTTCTCCTTACCCTTTGATGCACTTGTACCTAGAAATGGTTAATGGGGGAGGGTGAGATTCGAGGAATCCCAGTAGCAAAAATTACAAACAATGCATGTAGGATGAATGCTAGTGTATGATATGCTTGCCTTACATAGGCTCATGTTCACATAATCAAATGTTGCGTGCTCAATGTTTCGTGAAATGTACTTATGGCCATAGTAAAAACAAAAAAAAAGCTTCATTCATTCATACATGCTTCACATAATCTAGTAAAGCACTACAGCAAATCGATGCACAACATAAACATCACACACATACAAGTAAGTAAGTTCACTACCTTTTATACTTTGCCTCCTCCTCTTGTACCTTGATATTTTAACCATAGCCTTTTCTTCGTCACTTTATGGCCCTAGATAAGTAATGCCATTATTAGAGTCATGAAAAGTGAATGACCAATGGGCCACATTAGCCCTAAAGGCTTACTTTCACCCTTGGAGTTCCTATAAATTACATTTGGTCACTTTCTTTCTTAAATTCACATGGTAACCAAAAGCTGCCAGCATTTTGAGCAAACTTTCAAAAATCATAATTAATGATATATAACTCCAATTGGGGTGGTTCAAATTCCTGTGTGAATTTCTTTCAGTATAATTTCATATAAAAATACTCAATTCTGGCCATCACAGCCATATCATTCCCAGAATTTCGTCAAATACAAACTGTTCCAGATTTCATTCCAGAAACAAGACACAATTTCAAAACTTTATATCTCCCAGCACACAAATCCAATTAACTAATATGACCTATCAAATTAAATCTTGATAAGTCTAATTTAATTCTGGAAAGTTTCATGGTCATTGGACAACATTTGACCACACAAAATCACGTTACAATTACACTGCCTCTGGAAAACGAATTTCACAGTACTTACTCTTTAACTTCCAAAAATTCCAAATTCATATACAAGCATCTAAAAGCCATGAACACTTGTATACCTACACAATTTTGCCTTATAAAACCATTGGAATCATCAAAATAATCAAAACAAATCATCTTCTCCCACTTCCGGGTCAGAACGAAATCACACACATAAATGCCATATTGTGATTTTTCAAACTTTCAACATATATAGCAACATATTCTTGCTTTCAAGCTTTCATTCATGCATGGTAAAGCTTGATTCTAACCCTCCTATGTCAAGAGGAAAATTGGGCAGCATAACCACTTAGGGTTTTGAAATCCCAAATTTACAAAATCACCAAAAACAACTTAATCAACAACAATATCAACATCAATATGCTCCTTACAACTCAAGGAGGCTTTTGCAACTAACAAATGGCTCTAAATCCCTCTCTTTCTCACTTTGCTCTCAAGAACCATAGGTTATGGAGCTTGAAAAAGAGAGCTCAAATCAGATTTTGGAACCATGGAAAGTGAAGAAGAAGTTGCAAGGAAGAGATTGGTATATGTCTCAAGGTGTGTCTCTTACTTACCTTGATTTTCCACCAACTTTTCCTCTCTTCTTTGCTCCAACTATGGTGTCTTCTTACTCCTCTTTTTCTGCTGGTTTGGGTCGTGTAAAATGGGCTGGAATGAAGGGAAATATGCTGATTTATTAATTCATAAGTTAATGGGATGGAAGGCTAAGATTTGCTCTTGCAATTTAATCCTAATCTAAGGGCTTAGATTGATGCCACCTTAGGAACAAATGCTTGCTTCTCATTGCCTCTTTAAAAGAAGCAATAATGGTTGTAATGGGATGGTTAGAATCTGGTTTGGTTAGCCTAACTGGATCCCATTCGGTTACTTTTACCGATTGCACTTTTTACCGGTAAACTTAACTTTATTCCGGTAAATCTTTTGCTACTTTTCTAGAGATATTTTCTTCCTCATTTAATCCTCATAATTTCATCTTGAATTTAGCAAAATTATTATCCCCAAAATACCCTTTACTTTCCTCAAATTTTACATGATTAATTTATCCTGTCTGAAATCCCTGAAAACGTACAATCGGAGAGCAAGATTCTTTTAGGGCATTGAAAAATACTATATTTTTCACTGATTCTCAAGCCCTTTTCCTTTTTCCAAAATGCCCTCTAGATATTTCAAAATAAATTTTTGAAATAATTATATTTCAGGGATTTTCGGGTCTGTTTCCCAATTTTCGGGAAAATCACCTTAATTGTACACTGGATAATAATTTTATTAAATACTATATAATTAACTGGATTTTCCATATTTTTCACTAAATTGTTTGAGGGCTCCTTGTACCTTAAATAATTAGTTTTCCCTTTTTCGCCCTTCAAAATTATATAAATAAAAATCTAATTTGAATTTGGAAAATCCGTGTTTCATCATTGCGATCCGTACGTAGAGATCTATCTATTGGGCATCTGTAAATTTTATGATATTTTGGTCAACTGGCTTACTTTTGACTTTGACTTTTCCTTTGTCAAATGACCAAAATGCCCTTCAACTTTCTCATAATTACCATTTTGCCCTTACTTTCTCTACTTTTTACAAAATTACTATTTTGCCCTTACTTTTGATACTGAAATACCTTTATGCCCTTGGCCTTTTGTTAAATGACATATGGGTCCATTCCTATAAGGTTTCCCATCCTCATATTGCTTCTAGGGCAAATATACTAAATTTTGGAATTCACACGGAACTCCGTGCCTGAACTTTCGGCCCTTAATCTTTCTTTCTTTTTGAGCTATCTATTTCTCATCTCTAATTCATCATCTTAATCGTCATATTAGCCTTTATTTCATTTAGCATAAAAATTATGGATATTACATCATCAATGAGGAAAGAAATCTACTCTGCACGCCAAGAGTATGATGAATCGCTGTACGATTATTAGAATAGATTTCAAGACCTACTTTTGAGATGCCCTCACCATCAAATACCGGATGAACAGCCGGTTCAATATTTTTATGATGAGTTGAAGAGCCAAGAAAAAGGAATGCTTGACGCAGCTGCTGGAGGTTCGTTGATCGATTTAACTGTCGAAGAAGCTTGGGAGCTTATCAAGAAGATGGCTTTGAACCATCAACAATATAGTGTAAGAGACACTAGGGCTACCCATGAAATTGGAAATTCGAGTGCTCATAACAGAAGAATGGACACCCTAAAATCCAAGGTAGATTCTTTGGAAAGTAAAGTCACATCCCAATTATCTCTTATCATTGCTGAGTTGAAGAACTTAAATACTAATAGATCACCGCCATCCATGGATTTAGTTGCTCCAAGTTGAGAAACATGTGGGTCAGTTATGCATATTTCAAGTGTGTGCCCAAGCCGATTCGAAGAAGTTTCTGCAATGTATCAAGGGAGACCAAACCAGAAATGGGATCCTTATTCCAACACATACAATGAGGATTGGAAATCTAACCCAAAGTTCAGTTGGAGGGGTGAAAAAGCCAATGCCCAGAGATTTCAAAGGAGTGTAGGAGCTGGACCTTCTAACTCCAACAATCAAAATACACAACAAGCCTTGAGTGTGCCACTGAAGGAGGATATGAATCAGCTACTTCAAAACATGTTAGTGCTGCTCAAGAAAGAGAATGCTTCCACCTCCAACCAATTTAATTCGCTTGCCTCACTTATTTAGAAGGATTTTTCAAAGAATGACGCAAGATACGCTTCTTTGGAGAAGATGATGGAGCAATGGGAAACCAAAGCCGAAAACTTGAATTCCTTCGTCACTTAACTTTCCAACAATTTGAGTGAACAACAAGCAAGGAGTAGTGGCTCCATACCCTCGAATACCGTCATCAACCCCAAGGGATTAAATGCGATTAATTTGAGAAGTGGGAGGCAAGTGAGATTTGATGATGAAGAAGAACATGAGAAAAAAGAAAAGGCTAGTGAATTTGAAGAGACACCATAAGCTGCTGAAAAATAAAAGAGTAGTGAGAGCACAAAAGAAGAGTTGTTGTTAAAAAGAGAGAATGCCTCACCACAAGAAAAAGAAGAAGAAAGAGGAGTTTTGGAGCAAGGGAAAATGAACAAGAACAAAGAAAGAAGCAAACATGGTTCTACCTCGTTGAAAGGTAAAGAGGTAAACATTCACAAACTCCCCTTTCTAAATTCATACTTGATGAATAAAAAGCTTACTGAAAAGAATAGTGAAAAGGAAGTTTATGACTTGTTTAGCAAAGTAGAGGTGAACATACCATTGCTTGATTTAGTTAAAAAGGTTCCTAAGTATGCTAAATACCTCAAGGACTTGTGCACAAATAAAAGGAAATTTAAACCTAATGAAAGAGTCCAAGTAAGCTCTAATGTTTCAGCCTTATTTAAACCACAACTTCCTGTGAAATGTCAAGACCTAGGATCTTTTACCATCCCTTGCACTATAGGAAAGATAACCATAGGGGGAGTGTTATTAGATCTTGGGGCTACGATTAATGTGATGCCAAAGTCAGTTTATCAAGCCTTAGGGGTCAAGAACTTGAAGCCTACATCCGTAGTACTCCAACTAGCAGATAGATAGATTAGGTATCCAGATGGTATAGTTGAAGATATTCTTGTGAAGGTGAAAGAATTAGTTTTCCCTGCTGACTTTTATGTGCTAGACATGTTTAGGGAATCCGTTAGCGAGTCCACCTTGATTTTGGGAAGACCCTTTTTGAGGACTGCTAATACTATTATTAGCATGAAAGGGGGTAGCATATCAATGGAAGTAGGGGAAAATAAGATAAATTTTAACATATATGAGGCTATGAAACATCCGTATGAGGATTGTTCACTGTTGAGTGTTAATGCTCTTGATGTTGTGGTAGATGATGCATGCACTGAATTTGAAATAGAAAATGAACTAGCATGTTCACATCCTTATTCATGTGCATCATTTGATGATAAATATTTGAAAATTCCTCTCAAACCCCCTGATCCCCAATTTTGCTCTTGTGAGACCATTGGAAAATGCACTCCTGTTGCATCGGTTGATAGAACACTTTCATTGTCATACACACATTTTGTGAAACCAACCGATGAGTGCATAAATACCTTTCCCTATATCAACAGTGATGACACCTCCAGGAGAGGTATTTCAATTGATTTTGTAGAGCCATCAAGAAGAGTGTCAGCTGAACCGGTGGTACCTGTGCATGTGATGCATGAAAAATCAAAAGAAGAGCATGGAGACACTGATGAAACCCATAAGCCACCATGATTTTCAGGTTGTTCCTTTCCCTCACTTAGCCATTTGCTTTGAGCTTTCAATGATTATGTTGTGAATATGAATGATTCAAGTGTTGGGGAGGAACATTGCCAGTAGTGGTAGCTTAGTTTTTTGTATATAGTGTAGGATTGTTTTGAATCCAATAAACTTCCTTGAATTTGTGATCAGCTTGTTTTCAAGAGGTTTGTTATTGAAAAGAGTTTTGCTTGCAGAGCTAGAATGTGAATATTGATTGGTTGAAGTTTTAGGCTTGAATGCTGGCTATTGTCTTGTGTTTTGTGTTTCCATCTTTGTGTATGTGCTTCTCTATGATGTTTCGGCGTGATGAATATCAATTTTCATCACGGCCAAATTTGTTGATTGTCTTGTGAGTCCTCTCTTGAAGTGTTAGCCGCAATGAAATTTAACTTTAGCCGCGGCCAACATCGAGACCTTTTGTATTTTTGCTGTGACCAAACCTTGGTTCGCCGCGGCGAAAATCATGTCTCTTCGTCTCCCTCCAATTTTCATTTTAAGTTCGATTTGTTTCTTTTTCTTCGCCTTAGCTTTCGCCGTCGCCGTCCGTTGCTTGCTCTACCTTGCCGTTTCATCACTGTTTACCGCCGTGACTCTCGTATTTCCCCTCATCACTTCATTCCTTTCGATTAGAGTAAGCATTTCATCCATTATTCTTGTATTTCTTTTCGTTTAATTTTCATTTTTGTTTTCGTTGTTCACTGCTATCATTTGTTCTGCGATTTTCACCATGGCCAATGATAGCTGCAGTTATTTTTCACTTGTGTTAACCCTGTGTTTTGTTGTTTTTTCTTTTTAATTTCATGAGTCTAGCTAGTAGCCATGCCTAGGACTAAGAGACCTAATGTAGTATACCCCCTAGCCCTGTCCCTGAGCCATCCCATACTTTTGAGGAGATTTTAGCATTGATTGAGAAGCGTCCTTTGGTTAAGGAACGTTCGTTTCCTCTGACACCATCCGACCATCCTTTTATCCATAGAGTGACTGAGTCTGGCCTCACCTGCCTTGTCCGCAAGCATACCTAGGGTAACCTCATTTCGTCCACCACTTTTACACGAAATGCCACCATGAGACTACTATTTTCATTAATTACCGTGGGAAGACCCCTCTGCACACGATGAATCGTTATACCATCGGCACCCATCTTGCTTTACCCTTAGTTGAGCGTGATCACTACATTCAGTTCATGAGCGACTACCCTAGGGATCGGATTACAGAGACTCTATGTTTACCCAGAATGAGTTGGTACATCCTCGTAGGTCTGAGATGTACATTCGCGCGATCTGAGTGTCACCCTGAAATGAAACCCTTTATCCATCTCGTTTGTAGTAACATCTTACCCACCAGCAACTTAGCGAACCTGACGAAGAAGCAGGCCCTCTGCATTTACCAGTTGATGCAGGGGATCAGTTTCGACATTTCTGCCTCATATACTCTACCCTTCGTGATGTCGTACTCACATCCAAAACCACGTAGGCCATCATTTGTCCACACCGTATTTCAGACATGTTCGCTGAGTTGGAGATACCTGAGGACCACCCGTTTGCCCCTACCCCTGTGTTTACTTATGAGAGGATCCGCAAAGCTCCTGCACCCCAGCCTAAGCCATATTTAGACATTGATGATTTGATGGTTGAGGAGGAGGAGGCTCCGACAACACATCGGACATTCATCCAACATCACCATCCCCTGCCAGCATCGGACGTTCATCTAGCATCACAAGCCCCTGCCACGCTCGAGAGCCTAGCTAAGTTTTAGCAGCTCAGGGTTTCATTTAAGAGGGAGCGGGGGTACCGCCGGAGGATGGACACCCTGATTGCGCAGAGCTTACACTTCGAGTTGCCTCTAGAGAAGGATGATGACAGGGTGCAGAGACTTCTGGAGCCGGACCATCTGGAGAGGGTGGAGCAATGGAGGGGACTGAGGAGGAGAATGTCACTATCGACGTGGATTCAGAGGGAGATTCGGCGATGCAAGGGGATGATTAGCTCATCTTTTTCCCTTTTGTTTTGTTTAAACTTTGTTACAGTTGAGGTGTATGCTGTTGATTCAGGGATTTTGTTGTGAATATTTGGCTTCAGCTGTATGTATATAGGGATTTTTCCTATGCTGTGTTCCGAATTTTGTTGCATGTGTGCATGATTATTCGATGTTTCTTACGAATGTCACAGGCCTTGATGTTTAAATTTTTCCTTCCAATCATTGAGGACAATGTTTGATTTAAGTGTGGGGGGAGATTTATGATTTAGAGTGTTTCCAAGCAATATTTTGATTTTTAACATGCAACTGAAATTTTGAAGGATAATGTTGGGCCATTTTTGTCTTAAAACTTTGGAAAATTTCAAGTTTCTTTAAACAAATAGTGAATTACCGGAGGAATTGAACTAAAATTTTACCCTCTGACCATTTTTGCCGCGGCGAAAGTCTTTAAATAAAGCAGTTCAGCCTTTTGGGTGAGTTTCGCCGCGACCATCTTGTCGTTGTACCGCGGCAAAACATCACTTGCACACAGAACTACCTCTTGGGTGTGGTTCGCCGCGACCAACTTCGTGGTTAGCCGCGGCGAAACTTAAGTGCATGTAAAAAAAATTTATTAATTAGGTTTTTGATTTCTTTTTTAAGTAAAAAGTTCCTCTCACCTTTAATGCCTTTAACACTCCTAAGCAATGCTTATGAAACTATGACTTTCATGGCCAATGTATTGGGAGGTTGATGCATGGGTATAAGGATCAAAGTTTTTGGTTAATCGTAGTTAAGCAAATGACAAGCGTAGATCAGTTTTAAATTGACTCTTTGTATTTTTGGTTCTTGAGACTGTTTAATTGAGACATTAGCCTTGTCGTGAGGATAATTGGGCCTAATTTCATTTGATTAGAGTGGGTCCGTCTTTATTTGTAATCCCTCTAGAACTTGTCTTTGTTCTTAATCAAAGCTTTATGATCCAATATTTTGTGAAAAGGATAGAGGACTTCATTTTAAAACCTTTCATTTAGCCCAAACATAAACCCTTTATGATTTCATCCTTTGCCACCCTTTTGAGCCTTTCACTCATGAAAACTAGCATTTTGAAAACTATCCTTATATAATATATAATAAAATACAATAGAAAAAAAATTAAGAAGGAAAAAGAAAAAATATATAATAAAATAATAAAAATAAATACAATAGTTGAAAAATATATTTTTCTAAAGTCTTGCAAAAGCGATTATACTCTTTCAGCGTTGTGTATTCAAGAATTTCATTTCATTATCTTTAGACCCCATCATCCACCTTAAACCCTAAGTCCTCTTGATTCATATTGTATTGATCTTGTGGTAGAGAGGTAGAATAATTACAAGCCTATGGTAGAAATTTGAATGAGTAGACCATGAGCAAAAATTGTCCTTACATAGTGAGCTGAGAGAGAAACACTTATACCTTTTGATAGGAGGTTTCTTTTATTCGGTCTCTTGAATTGAATTCCCTTAGAGTTTGATTTACAATTGTCTCTGCCATTATCATTGCTAATTCCTTGATGAATTTTTTACCAAGTTCTGTAGTCCGGACCCATGAGTATATTTCCTAGGTGTATTGATTGTTTTCAAGTTTTTAAAGAAGCTTTGTCCAGGAGTACAAAGGTTTAAGTGTGGGGGAATTTGATTGAGCTATATTAGTATTAGTTTTCTACTTGAATTTCCAGAGTCTTAGAGTCAATTTTATGCTTAATTTGAGATTAGGAGTTGTTAATTTGGATTAGTATGATTTTGGGTACATATGCAATGAATAATTATGGTATTGTGCTTAATTCTATCATGAGCAAATGATACTGCCAATATTTGCTATTTCATTTCAGGAACTCTGTATAAAGGCAAGAGAAGGCAGCTCTGGAGAAGTTCACCGCGGCGCAATTCAAGGTTCACCGCGGCGAAACTTCTAGTTCGCCACGGCGAATATCGGGAATCAACACCAGATTTTTACTCTAGATGGAAAATAACCCGACCCAACCTTAGAGACCCGATCCAAAACGGTTTAACTTGCCAAATTAGGTCATTTTCAAAGGAGGCTGGGAAGAGGAGGCAGATAGGAGAGACATAAAGGCAGACACACACATTTCATCTTCCACACACACACTAAACCCTACTCCTTCATTTTCATCACCATCTACCCATTTATCATGCCTTAATCATCCATATATAGCTTGATTCCACCATCCATGAGGAGCTGAGCATCACCATCCTCTTGAAGATGAAGTGAGCCGGAGTTTGAAATGCCGAAAGAGAGTAACTTGAGTTTTGAAACTTGAGTTTTGAAAAGAGAGTAACTCAAGTTAATAAAACTTTAATGCTTAAACTTGAGTTTATATTGGAAGTTTTTGTAAAATCAGTTCAGTAACTCGAGTTATATGATTATGCAACTCGAGTTTCAATGTGTCAAAAAGGTTCCTCAGAAGTTTAAGATCATGAGACTCGAGTTTTATAAACCTGGAATTCGAGTTGTTGCAACTTGAAGCTGGAAACTCGAGTTGTTGCTGAAAGTTCTTGGTGACTCGAGTTGCTGAAACACCAAACTCGAGTTTCACCTCATAAGTTTCCATGAAAACAAACTTTTAGGCATGCAACTCGAGTTCTAAAAATAATGCAACTCGAGTCATGTTAACTTGAAGCTAGTAACTCGAGTTTTCCTTGAAATTTTTGGGAAAACTCAAGTTCTTTAAGCTGCAACTCAAGTTTTTGCACATGAAATTCCTTGGATAGAAGACTTGTGGCATGCAACACGAGTTCTGCAAAGGGTGTAACTCGAGTCATAACAACTTGAAGTTGGAAACTCTTGTTATACCTGAAAGTTTTCAAAAACATAGGTATAGAACTCGAGTTGTGGATCATCAAACTCGAGTTTTTGAACTGTAAAACTTATTTTCATAAATTTCAAAACCATTTCCAAATCCTGGCAAGTAACCTTTGAATTAAAACTTTGTTATCATCAAAACAAGGTATCAACAACTTATAATCATTAATTGTTTTGATGAATAACCTAACTAACATAAGCATCAGAGTGTTTTGTAGAGTTTTTATAGGTATGTATACAACACTCGAGTTCACGATTATAAAATATGGAAGAAAAATTAAATTTTGAACATTAGCTTAAGCCCTCGAGTTCCTAGAGACAATGACTCGAGTTCCTTTAATATGAAACTCGAGTTTTGGAACGGCACAACTCGAGTGTTAGAAAACTTGAAGTGAAGAACCTGAGTGTTTAATCGAAGAAAGGTAAAACTCAAGTTTTAAAGGCTCAAAACTTGAGTTCTAGTGAGTATTTCTTTCAAAATAGCTCGACACTCAAGTTATTAAAAAGTAAAACTCAAGTTCCATAGCCTGTTCATATGCTTGTTCATGTTTAGTTGTAAAACTCAAGTTTTAGAACAAAAAATTTGAGTGTTAAAAATAAAACTTGAGTTCTGAAACAGAAAACTCAAGGGCTTGGATTGCATTTTGTAACACTCCTCATTTTCCACTATAATCTTCATAATAGATCACTAATGAACCACTTTTGAGCCTTAGATAACTCAAATTGACTAAAGAAGTGAAATTGGAAATTTTAAAAAACGAGTTACTATTCATTTGGTCAATTTCCAGATTTCTGGCCCAACTTTGAAAAATCATAACTAATTCTAGAAAAATTGAAATTGAGTGATTCCAATTTCTATTTGAAGCTTCCTAGTCCAATTACTTGCCCAATTGATACAATTAATTGCGTGAAAATGTACTATTCAATTGGTAACTTTTTTATTTTTCCAAATTTATCTCTCAATACTTTGGTCAAACATAAATCTTTGTACAAATGTCCAAATCCAGTGATCTTGGACTCATTTTAACTTAGGATATGTAATATTTAACTGGAAATTTTCAACCCATTCAGAAGATCATTTGCTATATTTTTCCTCACCACTCAAACATAGGGCAAATTGAGGGTGTTGGAATACCTTTACTTGAAAACTTGGCATTTCTTTAAAAATTTACCAAAACCTCTTTGGTTAAAACCAAACCTTTTTCAATGCATGGTTAACTCACTTAGCACCTTAGTGTTGGTTTAGGCATGCATTGACATACATTTACTAAGTAGAGGTTTTTGGTTACATAATTACACCAACTCTCAAACACAATTCCAACCATATCACACAAAATTTCACAAGCAAAAACATCATGCTATGCCATCTTCAATCACTGTGAACTTTATTCTTACCCCTTGCTTGTTCTTGCACCTACATGGTTAGTTTGGGGATATTGAGATTTATGGAAATCTCAATAGCAAAACTATCTAACGCACTTTATAAAATGCATGACAACTTTCAACATAAGTGTGAATTCATAAAAGTGCAACATGTAAAATTTAAATGCATATGGCCATAGCATACAAAAGCACACATTCACAATTTCATCATCACAAATTTTCAATACAAGTCATGCATAACTCAATAAATATTTTCATAACAATTTAGATTAGAGTTAGATGGTTTGTTACCTCTTTCCTTTAGCTCTCTTTGAACTTTAAAGCTCTCTTGTTCCATTTTCCCAATAGGCTCTTTGAGTTCTCACTCTCCTAAACATGATTGAAGAGCATATAAATCATTCTCAAATCATCATCACACAAAAGAATTCTGAAAACGCAATATAGCCTCTCTTGCCCTTTTTAAGCACCTATGATTTCTAATGCTTTCCAAATCCTTTCCTCACTTATATCCTACATAATTTTACCTTCTAATCTCTAATGGAAGCATCAAAATCATCAAAATCCAGCTCCTTCCCCACTATTACAGATCTGGAAGAAATTCACACATAAGAGGAGAAAAATGATTTTTCAAGCTTTCAACATATAATCACATATTCTTGATCCCAAACTACTTTTCTTATATTATTTAGCCTGAAAATAAAACTTCCTTATCAAATAGAAAATTGGATAGTATCTCTCCTTAAACTTTGAGTTTCTAAAAAAATTCATACAACAACCAAACCAAACTAATATATACACCAATCTACTCCTTAACACACAATGAGTGTTTTGCAACCTTTTGATTCCTCTAAATCACTCGCTTTCTCACTTTTCAACTCAAGAACCCTAACTTTCAATCTTCCAAAAGAGAGGTTTAATCAAGAAACTAATCCATGGAAAAAGTAGAGGAGGTTGCAAGGAATAAGAAAGGTGTAGGTTTGGTTGGTTTAGCTTCTTACCTTGAGTTTTCTTGAAGCTTTTCTCTCCTTATCAATGCAAGAATGGCGTCTTATCCTCTCATTTTCTAGGCACTATTTTCATGCAAATGAAGGAGGAAGAAGAGGAATTTATCTCTTTAATTAATTCCCTTGAAATTGCGTGAATGGTTGAGATTAAACCTTAACTTGTAAGTTTAATCTTAAGGCTAAGATTCATCCACCTTTCCACCACTTGCTCTCTTCTAATTGGCTCTCATAAAGTTATCATTATTACCTGCACATGGGGTAAAAATATGGTAGGAACTTATGGTTACACTAACCAAATTGGTTACTGTTCGGTTATTTCTACCAATTACAACTTTCACCAGTAAAAGTAACTTAATTCCAGTAAATCTTTCTCCACTTTTCTAGAGATGTTTTATTCCTCTTTTTATCTCCATATTTCACTCACTCATATGGAGAAATATTTATCCCAAAAATACCCCTAAAAATGTCCAAGTTTAACAGGGTCATTTTATCCTGTCAAAACCCCTGAAAAACGTACTTCCAACGGGCAATTTCTTTTTAGGGCATTAAATATTACTATAATTTTCACTGATGCCCTAGCCCTTTTCCTCAAATTTCTTTCCATAATGTCTATAATTAATTTTTAAAGAAAAGCCCATTTTCAAGGTTTTCAAGTCCTTTTTCCTCCATTTTGGGAAATTACCTTTATCGTCTCATGGGCAATAATTTTATAAAATATTAGAAAATTCACTTTATTTTTCTATGCCCTGAACTCAACTGATTGAGGTCTCCTGATACCTCAAATAGTTATTTTCAGCCGATTTACTTTCAAAATTCTCTAAAAAGAGATATAGGTCTAATTTTGACAGTCTGTCAAATCTCAGTTAATTAGTGAGTTCTGCTCTATCTTTAAGGCATCCGTGAATTTTTTTGATATTTTGGTCAACGGTTGACTTTTTTACTTTGACTTTGACTTTAACTTTGTCGAATGACCAAAATGCCCTTATTCTTCCTATTATTTACCAAATTGCCCTTACTTTTTCTATCTTTTCAAAATGCCAAGATTGCCCTTGACTTTTATGCCCTTAATCTTTTTGTATAATGGCATCTGGGTCCTTCCTAGGGGGTCACCCATCCTTACAATACTCCACGGCGAGCACGCTTAACTTAGAAGTTCTTATAACATTTCTCCCCCTAAGCTAGGTCTGACTTTAAGTTTTTTCAGCCCATCGGCATCCTCTTTTTTCGTATTTTCTATCAGTGAGGCTTATTTCACCTTATAATAACCTGTCTGACCTCTATTTTAATTTGCAAAAAAAAGGTGGATATTACACATTTGCATGTCATGACCACTGTACACTCGAGTTATTTGAAAACAAAACTCATATGCTACCAAGGTTAGAGATTAAAATCCCCTTATGTTATTCACTTGAACCCTAATCCCTATTCTGTTAACTTAAGTTTTCTCACCCACTTTGATTTCCATCATTCAAACTATTTGGCGACAATAACCCCTCAATTTTCTATCCTCATTCCACTCCATTTCACCTAGAAATATTACTTTCCTCTCATCGCACCCGTCGACACCCTTACTCCAATTTTCTCAATTTTTTTATTCAATCATCTGATTATCCCATGGCTCGTACTAAAATCACTTCAAGGAATCCTCCTAAAGCTAAGAAAGCTACTTCTTCTAGACCACCCAAGTCCCAATCATCTTCCCAATCACTATCAAAGAAGGTGAGTATAACAGAGCCATCGGAGGAGGAGACAGTGGATCCACTAATCAGAAAACTAAGGAGAAAGCACCCCAAATCAGTATTCAGTAAGAAAGAAAAAGGCAAAGCTCCAACGGTGTCTACCTCAGTGCTAGAGACCCCCACTACACAGTACTCAGATTATGAGGGTAAGAATGTCTCTCCTAGTAAAAGAATCATGACACCAAAGAGGAAGATAAAGACAAGAAGGAAAGGGGCTAGTGAAACTACCAAGACTGTAGGACTTCTAGAGGATTATAATGCCTCTACGATATACATCACTAACCCTACCTCTTATGAAACTAGACTGAAAAATAGAACACTTTATCCTAATGTTTATGTGGATTTGGAGCATGTAAAGAATTTTTTGGGAATGAATCTGGATGATTATTTAGGAATTATAAGATGTTACTAGAGATTAAGAAAGAATTTTTCTTGATTAAGGTGTACTTTATGGTAACCAAGATTAGGGGAGTGGATATTAGCATCATTGCAGATATGCTGAACTCTTATTTAGGAACTTATGAATATGATAAGGAGTTGAAGGATTTCTCAGGTGGGAATTCATTAGTTGCTAAAACTAGGAAAGGACTTTAGTGGGTTAACTTTTGATCTAGCCTCGATGCCACCATTGCAGAGAGTTGTACACTATATCTATTATAGATGTTTAGTGAATAAAAGTAGGAATTACACTTATATGTCTCACATTGACTACTATTTCATGGCATATTTGATGGCTAAGGAAAAGAGGACCATATGACAGTTTGTTGCATCTAGAGGAGGCTAGGATAAGGCCCAATCCTCTGCTCCCCAACACCCATCTTCTTCTCCTTCATTTTCTCATGCTACAATCCACACCTTTATGGAGTTAGAATTCAAGAAGTTGGGTGAAGCGTTTACTGCAGACTTCCATGGGAAGAAAGGAAGAAAGACAGAGAACCCTCGAAATTATATGAACTCACCAGGTATTGAAAGAAAAGCCTCAAGGGTGAGTTAAGAATAAAGAAAAGAAGGATTGCAAATAGTAAACGTCAGCAAAGAATGAGGCTGACCAGGTAAAATGACCATGGGAATTTAGGTAACAAGTAAGACTGCCTCTTTTAAAAGTAATACCAGTTAGCAAAGGTTAAGAAGCTTTAGTAAAAGAGAAATTGGCATGATTCTAAGATAGTCATAGAGTGGTTAAGAAGATAAAGCCAGCAGAGATGTGATAAGTCAGTAATTGATTCATGCCAATAAGAAAAGACGACCGTTAAAGTTGAGGTTGGAGATCAAATATCTTTAAGGATATCTCCAATAATGAAGATTAGGTCAGTCTTCAAAGTTAAATTGACCAAGCCAAGGAGATGTATAAAATGTATGAAGATGAAAGGATAGTTATTAATTGATTTTACCCCCAAGCCTGAGTCATGATGATAGAAATTTCTTATTTCCTATATGAAAGGAAAGATCTTATAACAGAAAATTATAAAAGTATTATGGCAAGGACTTGCTCCAGAGAAAATATGAAGGGAAACAAAAGAAAAGATGACTCATATGTGTAAATTTCGAGGACGAAATTTATTTTAAGGGGGGAGAAATGTAATATCCACCCTTTTCGGTAAACTAACATAAAGGTCAAATCGTTAGTTAGGAGATAAGTCTAGGCCTAGAGATGAAAGTACAAAAAGAAAAGATGTTGGTAGACCAAAAGACCCTGGTCAAATTAGTCCTAAGGCTTTGAAGTTACTAATAATGTATGCCAGGGACATAAATGTCATTAAATATAAAGACCAAGGGCGATATGGTCATTGAATAAAAGAGGCCAAACCAATAGTCAAAAGTCAAGTTAAAACCCACGGATAGAAAGTACGGAAAAAGTTGATTGCTGTTGGGCCGGAAGTCGCAGAATCAGATTTGGCCTGGTGGATGGAAGTCGGTAAGAACTGTAAAGTTAAGCGTGCTCACCCCGGGAGTAATTCCAGGATGGGTGACCTCCTGGGAAGTGCCCAAAGGGTCAGAAACCAAAAGATCAAGAGTGGAAAAGTTAAGGGCAAAATAAGAATTTATGAAAAGTTAGACTGAGAAAGGTTATTTTGGTCATTAAGAGAAAGTGTAAGGACATTTTGGTCATTTGACAAGGTCAAGGTCAAAGTAAAAGTCAAACAGTTGACCAAAAATTAGAAAAATTCACAGATGCCCAAAAGATAGAGCAGAACTCGCTGATTATCAGAGATTCAACCGATTGTTGAATTTCGGTCTGGATAAGGAATTATGGAATATTAAAGATTTAAGGTTGAAAATATTTATTTAAGGTATCAGGAGTTCTCTGAGACCAAAAACTAGAGTCTATAAAAATTCAGTGGAATTTATAGTAGTTTACAAAATTATTGCCCAAAGTACGACTAAGGCGATTTTCCCGAAAATGAGGAAAAATGCCCGAAAAATACAATTTATTACAAAATTTAATTTGGAACAATTTAGAAGATATTTTGGGGAAAGAAAAAGGGCTAGAACATCAATGAAAAATATAGAAATTTTTAAGGCCCTAAAAATGATTTATTCTAAAATTGCTCGTTTTCAGGAGTTTTCGGCAGGATAAAATAATCCTGTTAATTTTGGATGGATCAAGGGACAATTTGAGGATAATGATTTTCATATATTTAATAGGGAATTATGGAGATTAAATGAGGAAGAAAACATTTCCAGAAAAGTAGAAAAAGATTTACCGGAATAGAGTTATGTTTACCGGTAGAAAGTGTAATCGGTAGAAGTAACTGAAGGGGATCCAGTTTGGTTACTCAAACCAGATTTTTAACCCCTTAGTTACTGTAATGATGACACCTTTTAGTGAGCCAATAAGGGCTCAACACATATTACACATGTGGGCTAATCTAAGCCCTTAATTTTCAAGATGAGATCTCAACCTTCCATTCCATTTTTAATGAGTTTTATAAATCACTTTTCTCTCAAGAACCCTAAGTCATGAAATTGAGAAAAGAGAGGTGGCGTGCCCTGTCTCGCAAATTGCAAAACAGTGTCGTTCGTCAACCTTGAAAATTTGCCAAGAATTAAATTTATAATCTCCAAGGGTTGTATAGTTGCAACCCATGGTCCTTCTCACCGGAAGCAAGTCGCGCACCAAAAGTTCTTAGCTTATGCTTATGTTTGCGATGCAAAAATGCAAATGGGGTTTAGTTTGAAATAAACTAACCTACCTATCTAAATGCAGAAATTAAAACTTGTTTTTGGTATGTTTGGATTAGGGAGGAAAAATTAGGCAGAAATGGAATAAAAATGGAAGTGTTATGTAAGATTCCTCTTGAAAATGAATTGGGTCATCACAGTTCGTAAAGGATTAGGTAGAGTAATTACTTTTCGCACTAAGGTTTCGAAATCATAAACCCTAACAATTCGAATGGGTCCGGAGATACACACAGTGACCTTCTTCTATATCCCCACCACGACTTGTTAGGTCACGAATAACATGGAATGAACTCCACCCCATGAAATCCTTAAAGGGCACTTAGTGTGTGTACGGAAATCGTAAAGTGACAAAATCAACTCCATGCATGTTGACTTTAAAACCAAGCACAACTAGGATGATAGAAGAGAACAACAAGACTTCATTGAATAAGCCAAATGAACTCCATTTAACTTTGTCAATCACAAAACAACTCAATAC